>JASANE010006459.1:0-47209 GCA_030248225.1 Trileptium ribeirensis | reverse complement strand
ATCGCTCCTAAAGGAAAGGAATGTCTGGAGCAATACGCGTGCAAACGTACACCGCATGCACACCATGATTTCGAAATGTACGCTGGGAGATGTATGTGTCGATGTACAGACGAAAGGTTACAGAAATGTTGCACAAGAGTGCAAGGACACGCTCTATAATAAGAAGCGAAGAACACGGAACCCAACAGCGCTATAAAATACATGCGACCACACGAAGAACTAAAGAGATCAACGCTTCGCAATGTATAATGATACAAATGTGCAACCCTATGCATAAACGTATGCTTGTGTGCGCTTCAACTGCGCTGATCGTAATTTTAAAATAGAATTAGTTTTTGGATCGTTTACAAGTACAAAGGCCTTAATGTCATATTTAAAGAGGCATGAGTCAAACAGCATCTGCAGCCAAATAAAAACTAGCACGGCATAACACGACATTAGTGGCCGAAATGATTTAAACCTTGAAAATTAAATTAAAACACTTACGAGCGATGATGTGAGTATATACGTTTCACAAATTTTATAACAAAAATAGACTTACAACAGAGTAAAGCAACATCAACAGACTTTGAAACGCTATCACATGAGAATAGATTCGGGCATACCAATATCATTTGTTCCACAGGGCATAAACACTATGACCTGTACATTTTAAATTTTGATGGTTAATACCAGAAAGAGAAATCCGCAGTAATCAGGAAAACAATACATGGCAACCATATGGCAAAACGGTTTTGATCTGACTCAAAAGAATGGTTTTAAAAAAATGAGCAACTTTTAGTTCGCACAACACAACACGATAGATTTTGAAACGCCACCATGGACAAAATCAGGCATGGCAGATGATGATTTTCGCAAATTGTTAATGAGCACTATTATCCGTGCATATGTATGCAGTTAACTTCAAAAAACAGTGGTTAGCATAGTGCAAACAAACCGTTGTCTGGCGAATAAATCCTTAGATCCTGCGCAGCATATCTTTGCAAAGTCGATTTTATATGAACGACACTGGACGTAGTTTAGCACTAACAGATTCATAAATTTTTAATTGTCGAAGCCAACCAAGCGGTATATCGAAAAAGAGTCAGCCTACTAAAGAAACAGTGTTGAACTGTATGGAAAATTACGAACTCATAAAAGTGCACCGACAGAAATTTTCTCGCTGATTAAAAAGAAGCAGTCGATTGTAAGCTATCACCGAATGTGTTTCCTGACTAGCCGAATTAAGATTTTGCTCAATTGATTATAGTCAATGTTTGATTCAAACAAGAAATGATTAATTTAAAGGTTTCATTTGGTAGTACCATAAAATGTAGCGAGGGACTTTTCTTTTAGCTTCCTAGCCTGAATTTGGACGATTTTGTATCAATCGATTCAGCTCGATGAGGCGGTTCAGAAAATGCTCATTTTACCAACATCCCTGAAAATTTTTTTCGATTTTTTGAGGTTTTAAACTTGACTTTAAAAGCCTTCAAGGTGGTTGACGTTTTTAATGTTAATAATATTCAATCTTGACATTGTAGTATGCTGAATCAATCCTTCTTAGTGGTACATCAAGTGTACATTTCTGAAATATCAAGCGGTTTTTGATAATTTTTAACGTTTGACTTTAAATGTTCAACTACCAAATTTTGTCATTACGCTAGTTCCCATCAATTTTTTTTTTCGACAAACCACCGGATTATGTGTATACCGATGGTAAAACTCGTATGCTGTATATTGGCTGAGTTTAGTCGTTTATTCCAAATTTTGTTAATCGTTTGCCGAATGATGCAATCGCAATTTCTTGCAGTGCTAGAAGCTTTTGTCACAGCGGCGAATCGAACATCGACAGTATCGCTGCGAGCTTCTATGCTGGCAGTTGGTCCATTAATGAGTCGTTAGATTCCTAATCACAACAACGCACGCATTATGATAAGTATATTGCTTTAAGGTACGCTGTATTATATATGCAACGCTATGCTGAAGGGGCTACAAATGTAATGTTAAGGATTAGATGTTTTATGTTCAAATCAAGAGCATTTAAACAAGTTTTGGATTTAATAAACATGATTTTGTTGAAATAAAACTAATTCATCCGATCCAGCACAATTTAAAGTTAATTTTAGCTTCAATAACTCAACAAATCTAATGGCACGTTATATGTAGAATAAAACCAATAGAAATCCAGGGTAACCGAAAATTTATTTTCTTCATTTAACTGCTGCAGGTTCTTTAATTCTACATACGTTACGTTGCCTATAAATGAATCTTAGTAGAATAAAATTGTTAGCTAATCCAAGTAGACTTTATTTCAAGAAATTTGCGTTTAATGTTGATGTAGTTTAGTTAACATTGAATTAATTCCAAACTTGAAACTGATTCTAGATTTCAATTTTACCATCGCACTCCACTGGTTTTGCAAACAGGCCCCGCATTATAGCGGTCCACAGAGTCAATAACGACCGGATTAATTAACTTTCTAAATCTTTTTCTTCCTAATAGAATAAGATAGTAGCATTGTCAAAATGACATTGGTTCAGAAGCAGCCAGCCACCGAAACATTAAACAAATATAGTGAATTTTGGTTTAGCCACCAGGCTTCAGAATTTTTGCTAAAATTGTTGCAACATATGCTTTAACTTTGTTTGCTAGCATACATACAATGGTAATTTAATAACCAAATCATTTAAACGCTATTTTAATTATGTTTCATATTGCTAATTAAGGAACCGCAAAACTCGTGTTGCAACTGCATTTTAAATGTTATGTATTTATTTGCTTATCTTTGACTAGTTTATCTTAGAGTCAGGAGCTAGTGGTACTTGCGTATATATTATGAAGTGTTTTTGATGTGCGTTTTGGTGTGTAACAGACTTCTCACTAATGATACTTTTAAACTTGATAGTGAATCCATGGTGGAATATCACGTTTAATGTAGCGGATTTATTATATTTCTTGGGAAACATTACACTTGCAGAAATGAGCAAAGTGGCTTCTGAACAAACGAGTAACGTGTGTCTGCGAACTAGTAACTAATTTGTTTTAGTGTGATACAAGTAGAAACGAAAAATTAGTTTTTTTGATTATAAGTTAAAAATACAAACACTGTTAACAGCGGCATCGTCGACATTGGCACCAACACAGATATCCTGTTCTTTTATATCAAATATTATTCAATATTCCACTGATGCAGCTGCGAAAGCTGCATTAGAGTGCGTAAAAACGAATTATTTCCAAAAATATAAAAGTAGTTGAATTAACTTATGTTATAGTTGACTTTATTGAACCGAATTCGAATGAACCTATTTTTTAGCAACTCAAATCTGAAGCTGGAATTGGTGTCTGTTATTTTTTCAACGAACTAGGTTTTTTTAAAGGTGTGGTAAAGTCAACTTTCTTGGTTGATCTATCACACCAAACCTGTCCCCTCATTTTTCAAGATTAACTATCATTCGGCATCAAACTATTTTACATACGACGCGTCGTTAACAGAAAAAATGATAAGCTCCGGCGTAAACTGCACAAGCGGCCACAAAGCAGGTGACTACGACTTGGATAAGTTGGTTAAATGTAAAAATTGTCAAAAGCTATCATCTGGGAACAGTAGAACATAGTGCGTCAAAAACAGTAGTACATAATTAAGCTCAGGCTTAATTTTGTGCAATGTGTGGTAATACTGGATCATTTTGTTTTCAAATTTGCATGATATATTTTACTTGTAGAAGTTTCCTAGTTTGTTTGTTCCAACTGAATCATGGCTGTGCGCTAGTGATATTTGTTCGGCTTTTTGACTGTATTGAATCACATGCAACTGTAAAATCTAACAGGCGTACAACTTTACAAAATATTTTACTGAGTTAACTATAGAGAAGACCAAACTGCAAGCAAAAATGATTCAGTTTTAAAATTGTGTAATTTATTAATTCATTAGTATTATCGATTTCGCTCTTGGTATAGGATATTCAAATTTACCACTGATTGTTAATAAATTTAACTATCAGACATAGACAGAAACCCGCTGTTCCGCATTCTAAGAAACTTTTTCGAAATATTTGTGGGTTTTGTCGAAAAGAATTTCCAGCTGTTATTCATATCGGGAATAATTCCCAATACGAGAAAACTTGCCGTGGTATTTCTTGTCCTCAAAATGAGTGGAAAACTCTGTTTGGCAATTACACACCTGTCAACCTTTGATGTATTTGAACTGATTATAAAACATAATATGTACATGTCAAATCTGCGAACTATCTAGAAATGTATTTGTTGCTTAGCATTAACAAATTTGTTTTAGGCAGATAAGGTCTTATTCACCCCTAAATACTAAGTGTTCTGTATACGCTGTTTTATACAATGTGGATGTCGATCATCGTAATTTAACCAAGGTGTTTGATAGCATTTTGACATCCAAAATTACTTCAAGTCATATCAAGCTTTTTTGTTAAGGCTGTGTTATACGATTGATTTAAAAGCTATTTAACAAATCGTTTCCAATATACTGAAAATAAATGGATAGAAAAATACCATAAACAATAGTAAATAAGAAAGGTTAAGTCTGGTGTTCTGCAAGGTAGAAAATAAGGCCTGTTCCCTTTCCATTATACTTCAACCATGTTGCAAATATCTTAGGGAATTTGGAATGGAAAGCTTTTGCTGCTGTTTTATTATATAAAACACTAATAATATATTTGCTATAACTCTTGATCTAAATTCAGTGTATAAGTGGGCGCAGAAAAATAATAGGCTAGATTTGTAAAATTTGGCTGCTTGTACCTAAAGCTGGCGTTTGCTCTCCCCCTCACCCCTAGGAAGGCCTCGGATTCGATGGGGCCCCTAATGTTGTAAGGAGGCATCGAATGTCGTAAATTGGAATCGAATGTTGTAGGGGGGGGCTCGAGTGTCGTAAGCGCACTCCTGCTTGTACCTCTGTCGCCACAATGTTAAATTTCAACAAACACGACAACTCTATATACTTAGCAATTTTATAAAATGAACGGTTTGGGGATTTTGTTGTCTGATGCTTTCAAATCATCAATGCACTGTTGTGAGATTGAGAAACACACTTTTCTTATTATTTCCTGTATTTTATTTTCTGGTTATTGCTTTTTATTGTATATGTACAATACTTATGTCCTGCCACAATATGAATACGCAGCCCAAATTTACTCTTCTTTGGCACGGATACTCATCCTACATGCGAAGTCGGACATCCCCGCACCAAACGCGCCGCTACCCCCCTTTCCTCACCCCGGGTCGAACTTGTCGCTCCCACCTATGCTCTCCACCGACTGGCTGACCCCAACGACGGCCGAAGGGCGAACCCACATGCCCCCTTAGGCACGGGTTCCTTCCCATGGGACCGCGGGCATTGAGCATGTATGGCCGCTTTGCCTTTACAACAATGCTGAGGAGGTTAAGCAGTTTCGCTCAAGCGAGTTTATCCATGCACAAATACCGTGTAACAAAAACCTGATTAAATCGCATAAACTGTCTGCAACCGTATCTTGAGAGAAGCAATTGCTTTCACACATGCATTTGTTTGGATAAACTCAGAAGCCCAGAACACAGAGGACGCCTTCTTCCACTGTTCGAGAAAAAGTGGCCTCCGTAAATTTTTCCGCAGCTGCCGTCCCCCCACTTTCGAGTAGCGTATTGTGCTCGGAGGAGCTTACTCTTAATCAGACACAATTTCGAGATTATTTTCTCACTTGAAACCAGTGTATTTCGTTAACCGCATTTACCGTATTGCAGAACGCATGTGTCTTCATATTATCAATAACTTGTATTGTCTTAACAATAGTACAAGCTGTAGCGCAGTTCAGAAACTGTAATCTGTTTCATCTGGTTTTCTCTCTTATTCAGTGTAAATTAGTATTAATAAAGGAAAAGCCAATAAAAATGGACTGCAGCACTCAAAATTTTGAACAGCATAATATTTTTCTTGACATTATGTCAACTTGGGTTAGGACATAGAATTATAATCACGTAGTAGAGTTCATCCGTGAGAATAGTATGTTGTGCCTCTTACAAATGCTGATACCCGTTGTAGCAGGTGAATGTCGTGTTGTGCAAACGTGCGGTATTCGACCAGCAACTGTATTGAACGTGAAATACATCGTTATTTTTGTTGAATATGAGTTAAGGGTATTTTATGTTAACAATATTCAGAAACACCTGTTAATATGTATGTTTTTCTTGTTAACTACGTTTATTCTAAATTCATAACACATGGAATACAACAGCGGCGTATCGGAAGGGTCACATAAAGTACAGCAAACTTGATATAATAGCCACTGGTCGTACAAATCTTTAGCGTTTTATACGGCAATAAATTTGCTAAGATGGCATGCTTCTTTTCTTTATTGAATATATATGGCCTGTGTGTAGGTTAGTTTGCAATAATAATAATAATAAAGTTGTTAAGCTTATATGTAATTTCGGTGTGTTCGGTGAACAGTAGAATTTACAACATACAAATATTGGATACATGCTGATTCTCAGACATCTCGTTTTATATCATAGCCCGCGTCTGCGAGGAGGATGGCATATCAAAGGTAGGGGCCGTTGAAGTAGAAGTTTTACGGTGTGCTAGAAAAAATGAGAACCCTCTGACAAAACACTTTTTTTGTTAATTTTACCCTCATGTTTGGTGATTTTCGTAGTATTTTTGTCAGTTTTTGCCTTAGTTTTCTATTCCAAGCGCTGTCAGTGGTCTGTGGGGCCGACTGCCTATCCGCTGAAGCCTGCTTCGGCATGTATGGAATATTGGTTGCATCTAAATTTCGTCGATCCGTGGTTTTTGGCTCACATATTCAAACAGTTCTTCGTAAATGAAGTCCTACGGCTCGCCTTGTTCCGCGCAGACGTTATTCCAGCCTTTAAGAAAGGTGATCCTTCGAAACTTTTAGCTACATTTCCATCTTTTTACTTTCTAATTGCTGCAAGGCCTTGGAGGCAATAGCTAACAGCGCAGTTTCTGATTACCTTAAACGAAACGATATATATTGCCAACACCAGCACGAGTTTATGGCTAAAATATAAAGATATGCCTAAATTTGAGAACCAGTAGGATGATTGGGCGAAGTTACCAGTTTTCGGCGCGCCAGTTGATATTGCGTATATTAATTTTGAGCGCCCTTTCGATATCGTCTCGCATGCAAAATTATCGACAAAATTGACGCGGCATGGTATTAATGCAGCAGTTACTTATTATCTGCTAAATCGGCAAATGGACGTAGTTTTTTTGGACATAAATTTTTTATCTGGACGTAGTTTTAGAGTTAAGATTAATAAAACCTTCTCAAATACGTTCATCGTTATATCCGGATAACCACAACGTAATGTGTTGGGTTTTACTGTATTCTTATTGTATATAAAACATATTGCTGCTTGTTTTGATAATGTGTTTGTAAAACGTTTTGTCGACGGTCTTAAACAAAATTCCAGGCTAATTCTGACCAACGGCGAGATTTTGGCATTGCGTCTGACATTTTAGTCTCATATTTGTCGTGGCCAAACTCATGGCAACTTAAAATTTCACCCGAAAAATGCAGTATATTGCATCTAGCTCATCAAGTCCCACACACCATTATTATATGAATCAACGTTTAGTGCCGGATGCGAGCCACGACCGTGAATTCATAGTCATCGCTAGCAGCGATTAAAACATTGTGACCCATATTAATATCATTATGGGCAATGCTTGTTGTGTTATAAATATATTATTTTGTTGCTTTTTAACGTATGATATTCAAGCATTCCCGGTTGCGTATAAAACGCATGTCAGCTCTATTCTTGACTATTCGTGACAGGTATGGTCACAATTATCTGGTGTCAGATATAGAAAAGCTTGCGAGGTTCAACGATATTTTACTCATATGCTCTTTGTACACGCTGGCATGCAGCCAACGTCATACGAAAATCGTTTGTCCGATCTTCAGTTAGAACCACTAGAACTGCTGCACCTAAAGTCAGATTTATTTATTCCAACGTTTGAATACCAAAGCTAATGCTAGCCGTGATATATTCTCTTATTCTCATAACTTTCAAACGGGCAGACATAACATAGAATTAAACAAAAATAGATTTTGGATAAGTACATACAACTGCTGCCTTGCAAACAGAGCGGTGGACTGTTAGAATTTACTTCTCAGTCATGTTGATGATCGACCGCTAGCAACGAACTTAAAACATTTCAGACAGTTCCTTGATTAGGTCCACCTACATTGATTCGCAAGTACGCAGCAAATTTATAACCATATATAAGTTGGTCCTGGTCCTTTCTGATCATTTATGATTATTAACGTTGTTAATTCATAGTGTATATGTTATCTGTATTTGGCAATCAAAATTGCTATATTATAAAACATAATTTAGTTATGTAACAGTGCAAATTGTGCCATGAAATATGCTAATAAACAATTTGAGTTGAGTCGAGTTTGAACATTTGCATGCTCATTCGAACACAGATTTCTAAAAATTTTGTCATTTCGGTCAGGATACCCTGACACACTTCGCTGAAGAAGATAAGTATATATCTTCGGCGCTAATAACCTCAGCTACGTGTTTGGTATTGATGCGCCTTCAACCATTTCATCTTGTTAACTCTATAACATTTTCACCTTGTATTGGTTCGCTCGACAACGTAACTGAAAGTAAAAGCATATTATTGTTTTATGAAGCTTTTATTAATATCATTTAGGTAAATATACAATGTGCATCTAGATTTCCAAGCGAGATTGGAAACACATTATGCGTAATATGCATAGTAAATGTAGCGTCGTCCGAAGTAAAGCACAGCGACAATATTGTTAATAGTGGTTGTTGGTAAATACGACGGTTCGTTCTATTTCTTTAGACATTTAAATTTACTATCATTGTTACTATTGTTATTATTGTTGTTGTTATTGTTGTATCATAGTTTCATAGTAATCTACGTAGTTCTGGTTACTATCATTATTAGATTTGGTTCGCAGTAGAGACGAGTATGTTTTAGATTTTAATGTTATCTAGTTAAAGTTATACCTAGGTTTTTAAGTACTGCTGTGCTAATGCCTGCCATTACTGTTGGGCTCCGCCCGGATGTATGCTTTCGCCATGCTCGGCCGGCACAAAAGGCCGGCCGGCCGGAAAAATGACAGTTCGGGTAAAAATGAGTGGCCAGCGAGATTTCTGGCTGGTAACTTGAACAGTACGGCTGGCAGAACTTTCAAAATTTGTTTTATAAATTTTTTATGTAACATTTTTAAAAATCTAAAATTTTTCATGCTGATTGTGGACGAAATTGCAGCCGCACACGTGTAAACCCGCAATGCTATTTACACTGCAGCTTTTACTACAGTGTAAACAATAAAATGCTCTACTCAAGTAGCCTCGAGTAAACAGCTTACATTTTAGAACAGAGTCTATAGTGACCATAGCTAACTGGCGGCCTCTAGTGATTACGGAATAAGCGTAAATCAGACATTGCTCTACGCTACCTTATTTGCATTTGTTGGTGTATAAATGTGGTAACACCCGAGACATTTTCATTTGGAAAGTGGACTCCAGTGGTCGCGTTCAAAAGTATCCAGATATATTTACCGGTTTGTATTCACTGTAGGCAATATTTACATATGATATATAATTCTTGTAAATACAAGCGCCCAAGTGTGACAACATTTCTACCGTTAAGTCCGTTTTATCTGTTTCTAAAATGTGTGTCCCAATAAACGAATAGACTACAGATTATTTCCAAAAGTATAAACTTATGATCACATAATCAAACAATCTATCTTTTACATACCATTCGAAGTCGGTCTGAGTCGATTGGTGGTAAAATCAGCGTAATCGGTTCACAAGTTAACGACTTAGAGTAGTGCTTAGGCTGAGCCTTAGTAGTGTTGGGCACGGGCCGGATTTTTCGTTAGCCGGCTGACCGGGAAATTTTTGCAAAAGGACCGGCCTATAAACAGATCGCCAGGAAAACTACCGTTCTGATCGGTTAGTTTAGCGGCTGCCCTTGATTTGCCGGCCGCCGCTTTGCCACTACCCAACACTAGCTACAACCACTACTACAACAACCGTATAAGTTAAATTACACATCTGGAGCAAGACTATTTGCATACCAGTTGTAAAATTTTCGTTTTATAAAATTTCCTTGCGTAACTATGTAGCACATTAAAAGTGAGGAACAAACACCGCGTTAGTCGGCTAAGTACTTTTCAGGCGATACTAAATAATATTTTCAAATATGTAAATACTTACAGCTGGCATCTTTTTCTATGTTGGTAGCGTTGATTTTGAACATAATTATAAAATCGTGTATAGTCGACACTCTTAATATGTAACTGAAAGCAATTATGTTATTTGACAGGAGGTCACACTTAGTATTTTAGCTTGCCCAATTGTACACAATAAAAGAAAAATTGTAAATTAAACTTTCGCAACACAGTCATCTATTTGTATTGCGTTAAACTATACAAGGTGGCTTGATCGGTGAAATTCCAACTATTATGAAAATTAAGGTATTAATTGAATGTTATTTGAAAAACCAACATAGAATCGAAAAAAGCGAAAAAACAAAAGTACAATAGGAGATCCAGATGAACTAGCTGCTGATATAAGAATCAATTTAGAAACAAGAGTAAACTTTTAATTCAAGCAAAATATTTTGGCCATCGGCGTGCACTTTTAGCTTGGACAAAACCAAAATGTATAAAATATACCACGTGAAGCTTATATAATTTGCTACAAAATTCTATAATGGGTTAATCTTCTTCTCTTATAAAATTGTTTAATACTAAAATGATGTGTTTCACGAAATTTAATACACGAGGCTTAAAAATACTTAAGAAAATGCTAACGTTATCTTGTAATTGTGTTATATGGGTTATTGTTTCTTCTCTATAAATCTGTTTGCCTAATAGTAAAATGATGCGGTCTGCGAAATTTAATGCTCTAGGCCCAACAATATTTAAAAGAATGGCAAAGTTATTTTGCAACTGTCGTTGTACATGATGCATTTGTTGATGCTACCGTGTCTTTTAGAGTACGACTGCAAGCTGGGAAAAGTATAAAGAGAAGTAGCGAGGCTCAACTATACTGCAGTTTAGGATACAGAGCAAAATAACACAAAGAAAGAATATCTGCTCACTTGCAACAAGCACTGATTCATAACACTTGAATGTTTAAATTTGCTGATTGATTTTATATACATCAGGTATAATTGGCTTGATCTACATTGAAAAAGCCGATATATAATAGTTATTCCGCGTTAATGGTTTTACATTTGCACTTAAAATGAGCTTTAATCTGACAATATATTTATAGCTATGACGCTTATCTGCCAAATTTAATGGTCACAACTACAATTTCATATCCTTAGAAGCTTCGGCCAAAACTTCGGTCACGTTATTTTAACTACGCAACAAGAAACCGAAAATTTTAAAAAACAAGTGATAATCGGGTTCATATAAAACTGGAAATTATAGTTTAATTTAGCAATTTTTGGATAGCGTAAAGTATTTAGTCTAAAACCAAGAAACACAAGTAGCTAAATGTCACTTTTAGGCTATCAGTTCGCACTTGGATATAATTCCATTTCGTTTTTCGGACTGAATTGTATTTGAGATAAGAAGTTAAAGCATTATAATATGTAATCACCAGGTGTATACGCAACGGATTTAATATCAATTTAATTCATGGAATCGACTTTATGTGTTTACATAATAATTTTAGATGTTTGGCGGGGATGTTATGAGTCGAGTCTAACATTGTTTATTTTAACTACGACACCATGTTTGCGTGAATCTATTCCACCTGATTCCAGAATTTCATTGAGCTTGTGAGTTTTGAGTTTATCATTTTCGAAAACCTTTTGGTACGTTTTGTAATTAACACAGAAAAAATTCTTCATTTACGACTTCTTTTGTTTGGAAGATGTGGGGGGACTTAGATAATTGACATATCTCCGGTTCCACCTGGTACGAAACGGGTTCTCATAATTCATGCACCTGCCCAATTTTGGGCTCTGCCTGGTTTAATATAACGTTGGTAAATTTATTCGTTAAACCCGTTTACCTCAGTGGGAAGAAAAACGTAAAGGAGCAGATAAGTGAGTAGAGCGAAAAGTAGGTCATAAACAGTTTCATATAGGGAGTGTTTTCTTTCTGCAGAAGCTAGAGAAAGCCTCTCGGGTAAACATCGATTTATTAAATAGAGACCCGAGGAGAGGAACAAGGCACACTCATTCAAGTTAGAGGAGCTTCAGGCTCTTAACACTGCCCGCAGTAAAAATAAACGCAGATGAAGCTTTTTATTTAGATAATGGTTTTTGTACCTTAGGTAAATGTCGTAATATTAACAAAACTAGAACTGGATATAGTTATGGTTTTTGTTTTTTAGAATACCATGTACATAAAAATCCTTCTAGCGTGTATCAATATCTCGAATCAGCAAACACATGATTTACACTATCTGGTACAAAACAGCGTAGTATTCGCTTTCTTGATTAGGTATTTGGAAAAAAATAAAGCATTGGTTCATGCAGAGACTTCTATGTACTATGTGGCATAACTACAAACTGCGGCGCGCAACAACTAAGTGCCATAAAGTCGTATGTGTTATTTTTGTGGAGAATTAATAGTCTACATGGTCAGGGCTTCACACTGCAAATGGTAATTTTCGTTGGTGCAAACGTAACAGTAAAAGTAGAAGAGAGATCTTTAGTAAAGTCGACGCAAGAAATGACCATCATTAATAGTTGAACAGGACCTGGGCATTACGTATTGAAGGTAATAACGATCCAAGGTGGGAAAAGTGTTAAAGCTACATGGGCTCACCATAGGATCGTATTTTAGAAAAAGGCTACAGCGCTGTTCTAAACGACAACTTACACACGAAATTTTTAAAGCATTGAAAAGTATCACATAGTTCCGAAAACCGCAAATTCTTATAACGAGCTTTTGTGTTTATCTTGCAATTTAGATTATATGGAGCTTAAAATTTTCAGTTGTTTCGGTCTTGCTTACTCACGCTAAGAGTTGAACGTTTTACTTTGTGTATTTTTAAGGCCAGTTATACTCAAATTTGTGAAGAAAGGACTAGAAGAAGAAAAGAAAAAAGTGCACAGCGCGATTCGAACCACCTAACGTGAGTGTTACACCACTGGGTTGTTGAAGCAAATGGTGAAACTGTTTTTCAAATGCTTTATAATAGATGTAATCCTTAAGATCTATTATAATAGATCTAATCCTTAAGATTCATTCAAGGTCACCCAATTCGTAAATACAATTTTAATCAAATCATAGTGCGTGGTCTATATCCACCGGCGCATAGGAGGAGTAAATGGTTCCGGTAGGAGAGTGGTGTTGCAGCAGGGCCTAAATTTTTGCTAATCACGAAATTTTTAAAACTCGTAATTTTCCGAAATCTTATAAATTTGCCACAGTATACCAGCAGACACATTTTTAACTAAATAGTGCTAAACCAGTTTTTCTTACTAAAACTAAATGCGTATGTTGTGAATAGAACTGTTCGAATGCCTGCTGTGATCTGAGGTAGATATTCTATGGTACTGCTGCCATCGCTAGATCATCCTATCACCGGAAGGGATGGAATCGATACTTGAGCAGGCTTACAGCCTCGAAATGGACATTAACATGATCACAACATGAGTAGCATTGTTGTACATGACATGACGTGAAATAACAATTGAATAAAAGCATGACAACACAGACTTACACTGTATAAATAACATTTTTGGAAGGGTCAATAAGTTTTGGGTTTTCCGAGCCTTAGGGGGAGGGTAACACGTTACCTTCTCCAAAGATTTATTCTGGGCGAAATATTTCATATTTTCACCATCTATTCTATATGCATTTGGGGCTGAAATATTTCACATCTACAGAAAGTTCTTTCCAAATGTTGGTGTAGCCATTTATTGCAAGACAAGATGCTTACTTTCAATGTATTGTTACTTTATTCGGCAAAAAACATCACTGTTGGTAGGACCTATTTGCTGGTCTTGTCGTGTTGGTACGTTTTTCAGTGGTGATTTGACGGCAACGTCTGGGATTTAACAATGAACCTACATCTAATAATATTAGGTATATACTACAATAACAGATATGTTATCTCGGTGTTGGGTTAAGTATTAGAAGAGTAACTTACTGTTACACACAGGGAAAAACCCAAAAAAATTTTTGCCTTGAAATTAGTGGTATGATGCCCATCACTAAGACGAACGGCACAATTAAATGCTTAACATAATCGTCTATCAAATACTAACCGTTTCGGAGAGCTGTGAAATTGAACCCACACATAGACGTATATTAACAATACGTTCAATTTTAACTTTGATTTGATAGCGAAAATATTTGATTTGAATTCTTTAAAAAAGCGGTTTAAACATCGGTAATAGTGGCGTCGCTGGTGCAACTTGTAATATCCATTACTGTTATCATAATGATCGGGATTAGCACAGATGAAACAACGTTGTATAGAGCCATATTTGATTTGCATTCTCTACCAAAGTGCTTACCTTGGCACGTAACAGTGGCGTTGAGGCTAGATCAGAATGCTATATTTGAACTTTGAAGAATTACGAATTTGTATGGAGCGTTAATAAAAGTTTCCTGGCATAATACGAGGTGAATTTCATACGCTCCGAAGGACTGGTGCTTTCATTATTGAGATTTCATCCTAAATTAATCTGCGTCGTTGGAAATCGGGAATGGTCAATTCACTCTAGTTGTTTGGACTCTGAGAGAGTACATGCGACTGCGCGTGATGTCTATTTAAATGGGCTTATTTTAATTTTTTAACTAAATTTCAACAAACTTTAGCCGCTGTCACATCTTATGGTACTGAAGCATAATTGGGTGACGTGGAATTTCGGAAACTGAACGCTATGTTACCTTTATTATATAGTTTTACTCCTGTGGGCATGGTATAAATTTCACTTTATGTGTGAGTCGCCGTTACACTTGGTTAGAAAAATCGTCTGAGAAGCATATCCATTATAAAAAAATATCCTGCAAAGGTAAAAAACAAAGTTATTTTGGGTTAGCAACATTACATTAATGCTTGTTAATAAACTTTTATTAAACGTGTAAAGTAAATAATTTTTATTCCAAGTTTACTACTATACTTCACTTATCGGGATTTTCCAGCTGATATATGAGGGTTCGTTCCTGAGCTTCAGGAATTCGGCTTTTAAAGCTGACTGATAAGAGGTGTGCGCGTACAGAAATTAATACTGATACCCGCGCAGATAAAGGGCTGTTACCATGAGCCGTACCCGCGGCTCAATACGTTTTTAAGCCTGCCAGGCCCGCAAGTTATTGAATGATTAATGGTCACATATTTATTTGCGTTTTAAAGCCATTCTAATCTTGTTAATGCTAAATAAACGCGGGACCCCCCTACACCAAGCTGTTTCTTTTATAAACGGTATCCTCAGTTTGGTGGGACCGGAGCGTTGTATGATCTTTTCAGAGATCGAAGCGTTTGTATCTGATTATCAACCTTCAGAATATCGAGACGACGATTGGTAGTTTTAAATTTGCTCCATTCTGAATAACCTACTGAAAACTTAGTAAGTTTAGGGGCATGACGTTATATCGTTAGAAAAAGAACAGCTTATTGAGGATGTTCGGGGGCACAGCGACCCTACTTAGACTTATTGGTAATTAGGCGGTAATACAAGTGTCGAGGATTGTGTTAAGGAGTATTCTTAGTATGTAACAGTATACCAGCGTACGACTTGATATTGGCCTTAACTTTCATGTATGTACCCCAAAGAAACACAAGCAATTATGGAATTCTGAAAAAAGCGTTGTGTACAGGTACAAACGTGGCATCGATAAATATTCGTTAGTACAAACAACATAGTCTGCCAGCTCTTAAATATCAAGCTGAAAGCCTTTGGCACATTTGAAATACTAATAGGGAAGAGAAGTCGTGAACTGCTTTAATGTGGGCACATCAGTAGGGCAACTATGTGGCTCGGTTATGAAAAATGGCATGCCAGAATGCCAAAATGGGATTTCTCTGTGTTGGTCGTCATCCGCCCACCCTCCAATAAAAATAAATGTACCACCTTGGCATGGCGGCCCGCCTGCATGTATGATTTTAACGCACTTTACCCGCATAATACGGGTTGACTTGAATAAGTATACCAAAACCAATATAAATTTAATATATGCGTAACTTAAAAATACACAATTTAAAACAGAAACGCTATGAAAACTTCTGTATAAGATGGAGGATACTAATAGCCAGGTGTTATCGATTTCAAGTATGCAGTACTTAATACGATCGTTGGACAACACAACACAAAGTGTACTGTGATCAGTCTAAAATTCATTTCACTAGCTATATATTGAACTCTGTGCCATTTGGCTTTGGGAGTAGCACGCTGTTGTACCTACAGTTAACAACGTGACCCACGACCCACACCCTTCGACGCACGACACACGACCCATGGTGACCCACTAAACATGGCGACCCACATGATCCACGAACAACCTGCTAACCCACCCTCCATTTCTGATCGCAAAACAAAATACTAACACAATGGGTAGATATTCTTGCAAGTGGACCATAGCACGATACTCGGGGTTGTACTAAATATTTTGCGATTGCTTTCCGAAAAGTGCGGGTACAGTAACGGGTTCCGCCCCTGGGATTGAGCCGTACGGAGGCCTGAGCTCAGGGTACCCGTACCGCGAAGTTTGTAGAAATGCTCGAATATCAAATGCAGAATGGTCTTAAACACTCAAATTAAACGTCTTCGCGAAGTTTACAGTATCAGGAATTTCGTTCAGTTAAAGTACAAAATCATTATAGCTGTACAGTAGTTGTAATTTTGAAAAGTGGCAATCTGTTGTGATTTCCGTTTAGATATAATAACATTGAGAATCGTTTTGCATAATATATATTTGACGACAGTGCATGTTAAAATTAATTTTAATTCAATATAATTTTTATATGTATGACAAAGACGGACTGTAATCCTCGAAATGTTAATTCCTTTACGGTTACAATATCACAAAAACCGACTTATCTGAATAATATATTCAGCTTTGCGACGCGGCACAATATGAAGGAATCTTAGAATGACAATGTCTACGTAATATGTAATATATCTTTTGATGCTAAAAAACTTTACTCAATTCTCTCGGGCATATTTAATGTTTCCGCTTTAACAAAACCATCTACAAACATCTTTATTTGCCATTGACTTTAGTTACAATATTTATATTTTAGAAGTATAAATAAGAAATAAGCAGTGCTCTGTGGTGGTATATAGATCAGACAAGATGGTGCTTTTATGGGATGGTAGGACACATGTGAATTGAACTGATATAAAGATTTTAACACTGTGGTTAAGCTATCAATCAAAACTTAGAGTGCCGCTCGATTAACACGTTTGGTAAATGCATTTGATTGTTTAACAAATGTGTGTTTAATCTATAGTGTTGGAAATCAGGTTCAGAACGAATGACGATCGCAATCGGTGAACACAAAACACACAAGCATTTAGGAGCTACTAATTAGGAGTGTACTTCTTCGAAAACAGAAATATTTGGTTCGATTATGTTTGTTATATTCGCTTTTATCATGTTAGCATTACTATTGGACAAAGCAATTATCTTGGAACAACTTACCAATTATTCACACAGACATAATTTTTAATAACCCTGCTAAATCTACCACTAAATATTATAATGTTATACTCTTTGTATTATAAAATATATATCTTTAAAACTACGCAATGTAATATTTTCCCTCATTCTTTATATTATGCGCCATATATCTTTAAAACTACGCAATGTAATATTTTCCCTTATTCTTTATATTATCGCTATATTTAAAATACGAATGTAATATTTTCCCTTATTCTTTATATTATGCGCCATATATCTTTAAAACTACGCGATGTAATATTTCCCCTTATTCTTTATAATGTGCACCATATGTCTTTAAAACTACGCAAGGTAATATTTTCCCATATTGTTTATATTATGCGCCATATATCTTTAAAACTACGCAATGTAATATTTTCCCTTATTCTTTATATTATGCGCCATATATCTTTAAAACTACGCAATGTAATATTTTCCCTTATTCTTTATATTATGAGCCATATATCTTTAAAACTACGCGATGTCATATTTCCCCTTATTCTTTATAATGTGCACCATATGTCTTTAAAACTACGCAATGTAATATTTTCCCTTATTGTTTATAATGTGCACCATATGTCTTCAAAACTACGCAATGTAATATTTTCCCTTATTCTTTATATTATGCGCCATATATCTTTAAAACTACGCAATGTAATATTTTCCCTTATTCTTTATAATGTGCACCATATGTCTTTAAAACTACGCGATGTAATATTTTCCCATAATAACATAGACAGAGAGTACCGAGATATTCACTACAGGCTTACTCAAACATTAAGGAAAAAACCAAATCGGGTTAGTGTTTAAAAGGTATATTCTGTAAAAACAAAATGGCTTTTTTAGATTAATAGCAAAAAATACCAATTTTAAAGAAACACCGTTAATTTCGCCACCATTTAACCAAACCGAGACGGTAGAAAACATCCATTTGATAGCAATGTGTATGACAAATTTTTTTCGATTTTTATGGTTATCTTTAATGCCTAAAATTTTTGAAAAAAATTCTGAATATATGACAATCTTACATACCATTCGAGCCGGTTTCATGAGCTAAGTCGAATGGTGTCAAAGTCAGTTGAATTCATGGGCTAACCGCTTAGACTAAGTCTAGGGGTTTTCACTGAAAGGGATATAACTCCTTAATCAAAGAAGGACTTGAACAAATTTTGGTACCTTAGTCACTCAGTTTTTTTGTTTGAAAATGACATGAATTATGATTATATTGTGGGCGCTATATTGAAAAACGAAATTTTCTAAGATTTGGCGGTACAATTTTAGCCTTTTCCGGTGCATTTTTGTACGAGCTTTGATTAAGGAGTTATATCCCTTTCAGTGAAAACCCCTAGACTTAGTCTAACGGTAGCCCTGTTCTGTTTGACCCTTCCCGTAGCTCGTGCCGGCTCGTGGTTGTAAGTTGTCTTTTAGATTTTTTTCAATTTTAGGCATTAGTACCTTCGATTTGTCTACACTTGCTTCTGGTGTTTCTACCGTCTCGGTTGGATGGTGGCGTTACGGTGTTTCTTTTTGGTATTTTTTGCTTTTCTGAGCCATTTTGTTTTTACAGAATATACCTTTTAAACACTAACCCGATTTGGTTTTTTCCTTAATGTTTGAGTAAGCCTGTAGTGAATATCTCGGTACTCTCTGTCTATGTTATTGGGAAATATTATCGCGACTTTTAGCATTGGTGACATCAGGAGTAGGGATTATTGCGTAGTTTTAGATATTGCGCATATTAGTAGGGAATTTATTCGTAGTTTGAGACATTGGTGCACATTTACATGGGGAATTTATTCGTAGTTTTAGACATTGGTGACATTTAGTAGGGGATTGACTCGCGTAGTTTTAGATATTGGCTCATATTAGTAGGGAATATTATTGCGTAGTTTTAGATATTGCGCATATTAGTAGGGGAAATTTATTCGTAGTTTTAGTTTGCGCATATTAATTGGGATTTACCTTCGTAGTTTTAGACATTGGTGCACATTTTGGGACATTTATCGCGTAGTTTTAGTTTGCGCATATTAGTAGGGATTTATTGCGTAGTTTTAGATTTGCGCATATTAGTAGGGATTTATTGCGTAGTTTTAGATTTGCGCATAATTATTAGGGAATTTATTCGTAGTTTTAGATTATATTTTTTAGAGTTACATTTATATTTAGTGGTAGATTTAGAGTGTTTTTTTTGTCTGTGTGTTTGGTAGTTGTTCCAGTTTGCTTTGTCCTAGTTGCTATGTACGATTATTCGCTATTTCGTTTTTGGAGTACACTCCTATTAGTAGCTCCTATGCTTGTGTGTTTTGTGTTCCCGTTCGTCGTCCTTGGGTCATTCCTGGCCTGTCGAGTGTGTCCACCTGAGTACCGTTAAACTTCTGGTTTTGTGTGTTTACCCGTGTTATCGACGCACTCTAGTTTTGTTGTAGCTTTACTGCCAGCAGTGTTTCTGTTTTGTTCGCGTATCTTGTCCTGTGTGTCCTCCTGCCTACACCATCTTGTTGGTCTTTACCACCCAGAGCTGCTGTTTCTTATTTATACTTTTTATTTGTCTAGTCTGGTAGATGTTTGTATGGTTTGTTCGGACTTTTCGGAGTTGAGTAGTTTTTTAGCATAGATATATTACATTTCGTAGACTTGTCTCAGTTCCTTCTTTTCGCGCGAGCTGTTATTTTCGTAGTCGGTTTTTGTGTTTGTCCGTAGGTTACATTTCGAGGTTAAGTCCGTCTTTGCTCACCTTTTTTTGTTTTAGTTTTTGTTGTCGTCTATTTTTGCGATTCTCTGTTTTTTCTCGGTAAGTTGACTCTTTTACTCTGTACAGCTTTGTTTTGTACTTTTGCGTTCTGTTGTCTCGAGCGTATGAGTGTTAGCCTCTGTTGTTCGGGTTTGTAGTTGGCGGACGGGTACGTGAGTACTCGAGGGTGGGCTTAATGAGTGCGGGTAGTGGGTACGCGAGTAGTAGGTACCCGTGGTACTGGTAACTGACTTTCGGAAGGATTTTAGTACACCCGAGTACGTGTTGGTCTTGCAGAATATTATTGTGTTAGTTTCGTTTTGCGTGAGGGTGGACAGGTGCTGTTGTGGTGTAGTGGGTCCTGGTCTGTCGTAGGGTGGGTCGTGGGTACTTGTTATGTAGGTACAACAGCGTGTACTCAAGAATGGAAGAGTTCAATATATAGCTATGAATAATTTTAGACTGATCAATAATTTGTGTTGTGTTGTCAACATCTATTAAGTACTGCATACTTGAAATCGATAAACTGCTATTAGTATCCTCCATTTATAAGAAGTTTTATACGTTTTGTTTTAAATTGTGTATTTTTAAGTTACTTTTATTTATATTGGTTTTGGTATTATAGTAACGTATATGGGATTTAAAATCATATAGGGTGAAGGTGGTATTTTTTTATTGGAGGGTGGGCGGATGCGACGAAATCCCATTTTGGCATTATGGCATGCCATTTTTCATAACCGAGCCACATAGTTGCCCTACTGATGTGCCCACATTAAAGCAGTTCACGACTTCTCTTCCCTATTAGTATTTCAAATGTGCCAAAGGCTTTCAGCTTGATATTTAAGAGCTGGCAGACTATGTTGTTTGTACTAACGAATGATTTATTGCGATGTGCCACGTTTGTACCTGTACACAACGCTTTTTTCAGAATTCCATAATTGCTTGTGTTTCTTTGGGGTACATACATGAAAGTTAAGGCCAATATCAAGTCGTACGCTGGTATACTGTTACATACTAAGAATACTCCTTAACACAATCCTCGACACTTGTATTACCGCCTAATTACCAATAAGTCTAAGTAGGGTCGCTGTGCCCCCGAACATCCTCAATAAGCTGTTCTTTTTCTAACGATATAACGTCATGCCCCTAAACTTAGCTAAGTTATTTCAGTAGGTTATTCAGGAATGGAGCAAATTATTAAAACTAGCATTGCAAATCGTCGTCTCGATATTCTGAAGGTTCGATAATCAGATACAAACGCTTCGATACTCTGAAAAGATCATACAACGCTCCGGTCCCAGCCAAACTGAGGGATACCGTTATATAAAAGAAACAGCTTGGTGTAGGGGTTTGGGGATCGCCAGCGTTTAGATTTCATTAGCATTAACAAGATTAGAATGGCTTTAAAACGCAAAGCGATAAATATGGTGAGCCATTAATCATTCAATAACTTGCGGGCCTGGCAGGCTTAAAAAACGTATTGAGCCGCGGGTACGGGCTCATTGGTGGTAGACAGCCCTTTGATCTGCGCGGGTATCAGTATTAATTTCTGTACGCGCACACCTCTGAGTATCAGTCAGCTTTAAAAGCCGAATTCCTGAAGCTGCAGGAACGAACCCTCATATATCAGCTGGGAAAAGTCCCGATAAGGTGAAGTATAGTAGTAAACTTGGGAATAAAAATTATTTTACTTTACACGATTTGAATAAAAGTTTATTAACAAGCATTAATGTAATGTTGCTAACCCAAAATAACTTTGTTCTTTTACCTTTGGCAGGATATTTCTTTCATGAAATAATGGATATGCTTCTGGCAGACGATTCTTTCTAACCAAGTGTAACGGCGACTCACACATAAAGTGAAATTTATACCATGCCCACAGGAGTAAAACTATATAATAAAGGTAACATAGCGCTTCAGTTTCCGAAATTCCACGTCACCTGCAATTATGCTTCAGTACCATAAGATGTGACAGCGGCTAAAGTTTGTTGAAATTTAGTTAAAAAATTAAAATAAGCCCATTTAAATAGACATCACGCGCAGTCGCATGTACTCTCTCAGAGTCCAAACAACTAGAGTGGAATTGACCATTCCCGATTTCCAACGACGCAGATTGATTTAGGATGAAATCTCAATAATGAAAGCACCTATGTCCTTGGACGGAGCGTATGAAATTCACCTCGATATTATGCCAGGAAACATTTGTTATGTAACGCTCGCATACAAATTAGTAATTCTTCAAAGTTCAAATATAGCATTCTGATCTAGCCTCAACGCCACTGTTACGTGCCAAGGTAAGCACTTTGTTAGAGAATGCAAATCAAATATGGCTCTATACAACGTTGTTTCATCTGTGCTAATCCAGATCATTATGATAACAGTAATGGATATAACAAGTTGCACCAGCGACGCCACTATTACCGATTTTTAAACCGCTTTTTTAAAGAATTCAAATCAAATATTTTCGCTATCAAATCAAAGTTAAAATTGCAACGTCATGTTGTTAGATATACGTCTATGTGTGGGTTCGATTTGCACAGTACGTCTCCGAAACGGTTAGTATTTGATAGACGATTATGTTAAGCATTTAATTGTGCCGTTCGTCTTAGTGATGGGCATCATACCACTAATTTCAAGGCAAAAATTTTTTTGGGTTTTTCCCTGTGTGTAACAGTAAGTTACTCTTCTAATACTTAACCCAACACCGAGATAACATATCTGTTATTGTAGTATATACCTAATATTATTAGATGTAGGTTCATTGTTAAATCCCAGACGTTGCCGTCAAATCACCACTGAAAAACGTCAACCGAAACACGATGCAAGACCAGTGGCAAATTCCATGGTCCTACTGCACACAGTGATGTTTTTTGCCGAATAAAGTTTATACAATACATTGAAAGTAAGCATCTTGTCTTTGCAGTATAAATGGCTACACCAACATTTGGGAAAGAACTTTCTGTAGATGTGAAATATTTCAGCCCCAAATGCATATAAAATAGATGGTGAAAATATGAAATATTTCGCCCAGAATAAATGTCTTTGGGGAGAAGGTAACGTGTTACCCTCCCCCTAAGGCTCGGAAAACCCAAAACTTATTGACCCTTCCAAAAATGTTATTTATACAGTGTAAGTCTGTGTTGTCATGCTTTTATTCAATTGTTATTTCACGTCATGTCATGTACAACAATGCTACTCATGTTGTGATCATGTTAATGTCCATTTCGAGGCTGTAAGCCTGCTCAAGTATCGATTCTATCCCTTCCGGTGATAGGATGATCTAGCGATGGCAGCAGTACCATAGAATATCTACCTCAGATCACAGCAGGCATTCGAACAGTTCTATTCACAACATACGCATTTAGTTTTAGTAAGAAAAACTGGTTTAGCACTATTTAGTTAAAAATGTGTCTGCTGGTATACTGTGGCAAATTTATAAGATTTCGGAAAATTACGAGTTTTAAAAATTTCGTGATTAGCAAAAATTTAGGCCCTGCTGCAACACCACTCTCCTACCGGAACCATTTACTCCTCCTATGCGCCGGTGGATATAGACCACGCACTATGATTTGATTAAAATTGTATTTACGAATTGGGTGACCTTGAATGAATCTTAAGGATTAGATCTATTATAATAGATCTTAAGGATTACATCTATTATAAAGCATTTGAAAAACAGTTTCACCATTTGCTTCAACAACCCAGTGGTGTAACACTCACGTTAGGTGGTTCGAATCGCGCTGTGCACTTTTTTCTTTTCTTCTTCTAGTCCTTTCTTCACAAATTTGAGTATAACTGGCCTTAAAAATATACAAAGTAAAACGTTCAACTCTTAGCGTGAGTAAGCAGAGCCGAAACAACTGAAAATTTTAAGCTATATAATCTAAATTGCAAGATAAACACAAAAGCTCGTTATAAGAATTTGCGGTTTTCGGAACTATGTGATACTTTTCAATGCTTTAAAAATTTCGTGTGTAAGTTGTCGTTTAGAACAGCGCTGTAGCCTTTTTCTAAAATACGATCCTATGGTGAGCCCATTTAGCTTTAACACTTTTCCCACTTGGATCGTTATACCTTCAATACGTAATGCCCAGGTCCTGTTCAACTATTAATGATGGTCATTTCTTGCGTCGACTTTACTAAAGATCTCTCTTCTACTTTTACTGTTACGTTTGCACCAACGAAAATTAATTTGCAGTGTGAAGCCCTGACCATGTAGACTATTAATCTCCACAAAAATAACACATACGACATTATGGCACTTAGTTGTTGCGCGCCGCAGTTTGTAGTTATGCCACATTTTACATAGAAGTCTCTGCATGAACCAATGTTTTGTTTTTCCAAATACCTAATCAAGAAAGCGAATACTACGCTGTTTTGTACCAGATAGTGTAAATCATGTGTTTGCTGATTCATATTGATACACGCTAGAAGGATTTTTATGTACATGGTATTCTAAAACAAAAACCATAACTATATCCATTCTAGTTTTGTTAATATTAGGCATTCCTAAGGTACAAAAACCATTTCTGAATAAAAAGCTTCATCTGCGTTTATTTTCTGCGGGCAGTGTTAAGAGCCTGATCCTCTAACTTGAATGAGTGTGCCTTGTTCCTCTCCTCGGGTCTCTGTTTAAATCGATGTTTACCCGAGAGGCTTCTGTAGCTTATGCGAAAGAAAACACTCCCTATATGAAATTGTTTATGACCTACTTTTAGCTATACTAGCTTATCTGCTCCATTACGTTTTTCTTCCCACTGAGGTAAACGGGTTTAACGAATAAATTTACCAACGTTATATTAAACCAGGCAGAGCCCAAAATTGGGCGGGTGCATGAATTATGAGAACCCGTTTCGTACCAGGTGGAACCGAATATGTCAATTCTAAGTCGCCCACATCTCCAAACAAAAGAAGTCGTAAATGAAGAATTTTTCTGTGTTAATTACAAAACGTCCCAAAAGGTTTTCGAAAATGATAAACTCAAAACTCACAAGCTCAATGAAATTCTGGAATCAGGTGGAATAGATTCACGCAAACATGGTGTAGTAGTTAAAATAAACAATGTTAGACTCGACTCATAACGTCCCCGCCAAACATCTAAAATTATTATGTAAACACATAAAGTCGATTCCATGAATTGAGTGATATTAAATCCGTTGCGTATACACCTGGTGATTACATATTATAATGCTTAACTTGTTATCTCAAATACAATTGAGTTGAAAACAAATGGAATTATATCCAAGTGTGAACTGATAGCCTAAAAGTGACATTTAGCTACTTGTGTTTCTTGGTTTTAGACTAAATACATTACGTATCCAAAAGTATAATTAAACTATAATTTCCAGTTTTATAGGAACCCGATTATCACTTGTTTTTTAAAATTTTCGGTTTCTTGTTGCGTAGTTAAAATAACGTGACCGAAGTTTCGGCCGAAGCTTCTAAGGATATGAAATTGTAGTTGTGACCGTGAGATTTTGGCAAATAAGCGTCATAGCTATAAATATATTGTCAGATTAAAGCTCATTTTAGTGCAAATGTAAAACCATTAACGCGGAATAACTATTATATATCGGCTTTTTCAATGTAGATCAGACAATTATACCTGATGTATATAAAATCAATCAGCAAATTTAAACATTCAAGTGTTATGAATCAGTGCTTGTTGCAAGTGAGCAGATATTCTTTCTTTGTGTTATTTTGCTCTGTATCCTAAACTGCAGTATAGTTGAGCCTCGCTACTTCTCTTATACTTTTCCCAGCTTGCAGTCGTACTCTAAAAGACACGGTAGCATCGACAAATGCATCATGTACAACAACAGTTGCAAAATAACTTTGCCATTCTTTTAAATATTGTTGGGCCTAGAGCATTAAATTTCGCAGACCGCATCATTTTACTATTAGGCAAACAGATTTATAGAGAAGAACGATAACCCATATAACACAATTACAAGATAACGTTAGCATTTTCTTAAGTATTGTTAGGCCTAGTGTATTAAATTTCGTGAAACACATCATTTTAGTATTAAACAATTTTATAGAGAAGAAGATTAACCCATTATAGAATTTTGTAGCAAATATATAAGCTTCACGTGGTATATTTTATACATTTTGGTTTTGTCCAAGCTAAAAGTGCACGCCGATGGCCAAAATATTTTGCTTGAATTAAAAATTTACTCTTGTTTCTGAATTATTCTTATATAGCAGCTAGTCGTCTGGATCTCCGATTGTACTTTTGTTTTTGCTTTTTTGATTCTATGTTGGTTTTTCAAATAACATTAATTAAATCTTAATTTTCATAATAGTTGGAATTTCACCGATCGAGGCGCC
The DNA here is from genome assembly GCA_030248225.1 of Trileptium ribeirensis. Taxonomy (NCBI): domain Eukaryota; kingdom Metazoa; phylum Nematoda; class Enoplea; order Enoplida; family Thoracostomopsidae; genus Trileptium; species Trileptium ribeirensis. Next base: position 20,500 of record JASANE010006459.1, on the reverse strand, counting down.
TCTGTATAGTTTAACGCAATACAAATAGATGACTGTGTTGCGAAAGTTTAATTTACAATTTTTCTTTTATTGTGTACAAATTGGGCAAGCTAGAATACTAAGTGTGACCTCCTGTCAAATAACATAATTGCTTTCCATTACATATTAAGAGTGTCGACTATACACAATTTTATAATTATGTTCAAAATCAACGCTACCAACATAGAAAAAAGATGCCAGCTGTGAGCTGTCTTTACATATTTGAAAATATTTATTTAGTATCGCCTGAAAAGTACTTAGCCGACTAACGCGATCTTGTTCCTCACTTCTAATGTGCTGATGCGTTCCGTAAAAATTATATAAAACAAAAATTTTACAACTGGTATGCAAATAATTATTGCTTGCAATGTATAATTTGACTTATTCAGTTGCTGTAGTAGTGGTTGTAGCTAGTGTTGGGTGGTGGCCGGCAAAGCGGCGGCCGGCCGATAGGAGGGCAGCCGCTGGGATTTGACCGGATAGGACGGTCGTTTTTCCTGGCGATCTGTTTATAGGCCGGTCCTTTTGCAAAAATTTCACGGCCAGCTAGCCAACGAAAAATCCGGCCAGTGCCCAACACTACATGGCTCAGCCTACGTGTTAGTCTAAGGCAAGACATTAACCCGTAAACCAATTACGCTGAATTTACCACCATTCCACTTAGGTCGTTAATACGCTTCGAATGGTATATACAAGATAGATTTATTGCTTGATTATCATGCAAAGATAAGTTTACACTTTTGGAAATAATCTGTAGTGTACTGGTGTCGTGGCACACATGTTTTAGAAACAGACAAACGGACTTGGTGGTAGAAATGTTGTCATAATTCCGCGCTGGTATATGCAAGAATTATATACCATATGTAAGTATCGCCTGCAGTGGATATAATCCGGAAAATATATCGGAATACTTTCGAACGCGACCGCTGGAGTCCACCTACCAAATGAGAAGGTCTCTGGTCTTACCACATTTATCCAACATCAAGTACAGACAAGGTAGCGTAGAGCAATATGTATTTTACGATTATTCCGTAAGTATTAGAGGCCGCTAAGTAGTTATTGTCGCTATAGGCTTCGTTCTAAAATGTAAGCTGTTTCTCGAGGCTACTTGAGTAAGCATTTGTTGTTTACACTGTAGTAAAAGCTGCAGTGTAAATAGCATTGCGGTTTTACACGTGACTGCAATTTCGTGCGCAATCAGCATGAAAAATTTTAGATTTTTAAAAATGTTACATAAAAAATTTATAAAACAAATTTTGGAAAGGTCTGCCAGCCGTACTGTTCGTTACCAGCCAGAAAAGTAGCTGGCCACTCATTTTTCCCGAACTGTCATTTTTCCGGCCGGCCGGCCTTTTGTCCGGCCGACTGGCAAAAGCATACATCCGGGCGGAGCCCAATAGTAATGGCAGGCATTAGCACAGCAGTACTTGAAAACCTAGGTATAACTTTAACTAGATAACATTAAAATCTAAAACATACTCGTCTCTACTGCGAACCAAATCTAATAATGATAGTAACCAGAACTACGTAGATTACTATGAAACTATGATACAACAATAACAACAACAATAATAACAATAGTAACAATGATAGTCGGTAAATGTATAAAAGAATGAGAACGAACCGTAGTATTTACCAACAACCACTATTAACAATATTGTCGCTGTGCTTTACTAGGACGACGCTACATTTACTATGCATATTACGCATAATGTGTTTCCAATCTCGCTTGGAATCTGATGCACATTGTATATTTACCTAAATGATATTGATAAAAGCTTCATAAAACAATAATATGCTTTTACTTTCAGTTACGTTGTCGAGCGAACCAATACAAGGTGAAAATGTTATAGAGTTAACAAGATGAAATGGTTGAAGGCGCATCAATACCAAACACGTAGCTGAGGTTATTAGCGCCGAAGATATATACTTATCTTCTTCAGCGAAGTGTGTCAAAGTATCCTGACCGAAATGACAAAATTTTTAGAAATCTGTGTTCGAATGAGCATGCAAATGTTCAAACTCGACTCAACTCAAATTGTTTATTAGCATATTTCATGGCACAATTTGCGCTGTTACATAACTAAATTATGTTTTATAATATAGCAATTTTGATTGCCAAATACAGATAACATATACACTATAAATTAACAACGTTAATAATCATAAATGATCAGAAAGGAACAGGACCAACTTATATATGGTTATAAATTTGCTGCGTACTTGCGAATCAATGTAGGTGGACCTAATCAAGGAACTGTCTGAAATGTTTTAAGTTCGTTGCTAGCGGTCGATCATCAACATGACTGAGAAGTAAATTCTAACAGTCCACCGCTCTGTTTGCAAGGCAGCAGTTGTATGTACTTATCCAAAATCTATTTTTGTTTAATTCTATGTTATCTCTGCCCGTTTGAAAGTTATGAGAATAAGAGAATATATCACGGCTAGCATTAGCTTTGGTATTCAAACGTTGGAATAAATAAATCTGACTTTAGGTGCAGCAGTTCTAGTGGTTCTAACTGAAGATCGGACAAACGATTTTCGTATGACGTTGGCTGCATACCAGCGTGTACAAAGAGCATATGAGTAAAATATCGTTGAACCTCGCAAGCTTTTCTATATCTGACACCAGATAATTGTGACCATACCTGTCACGAATAGTCAAGAATAGAGCTGACATGCGTTTTATACGCAACAGGGAATGCTTGAATATCATACGTTAAAAACAACAAAATAATATATTTATAACACAACAAGCATTGCCCATAATGATATTAATATGGGTCACAATGTTTTAATCGCTGCTAGCGATGACTATGAATTCACGGTCGTGGCTCGCATCCGGCACTAAACGTTGATTCATATAATAATAGTGTGTGGGACTTGATGAGCTAAGATGCAATATACTGCATTTTTCGGGTGAAATTTTAAGTTGTCATGAGTTTGGCCACGACAAATATGAGACTAAAATGTCAGACGCAATGCCAAAATCTCGCCGTTGGTCAGAATTAGCCTGGAATTTTGTTTAAGACCGTCGACAAAACGTTTTACAAAACACATTATCAAAACAAGCAGCAATATGTTTTATATACAATAAGAATACAGTAAAACCCAACACATTACGTTGTGGTTATCCGGATATAACGATGAACGTATTTGAGAAGGTTTTATTAATCTTAACTCTAAAACTACGTCCAGATAAAAAATTTATGTCCAAAAAAACTACGTCCATTTGCCGATTTAGCAGATAATAAGTAACTGCTGCATTAATACCATGCCGCGTCAATTTTGTCGATAATTTTGCATGCGAGACGATATCGAAAGGGCGCTCAAAATTAATATACGCAATATCAACTGGCGCGCCGAAGACTGGTAACTTCGCCCAATCATCCTACTGGTTTCAAATTTAGGCATATCTTTATATTTTAGCCATAAACTCGTGCTGGTGTTGGCAATATATATCGTTTCGTTTAAGGTAATCAGAAACTGCGCTGTTAGCTATTGCCTCCAAGGCCTTGCAGCAATTAGAAAGTAAAAAGATGGAAATGTAGTTAAAAGTTTCGAAGGATCACCTTTCTTAAAGGCTGGAATAACGTCTGCGCGGAACAAGGCGAGCCGTAGGACTTCATTTACGAAGAACTGTTTGAATATGTGAGCCAAAAACCACGGATCGACGAAATTTAGATGCAACCAATATTCCATACATGCCGAAGCAGGCTTCAGCGGATAGGCAGTCGGCCCCACAGACCACTGACAGCGCTTGGAATAGAAAACTAAGGCAAAAACTGACAAAAATACTACGAAAATCACCAAACATGAGGGTAAAATTAACAAAAAAAAGTGTTTTGTCAGAGGGTTCTCATTTTTTCTAGCACACCGTAAAACTTCTACCTCAACGGCCCCTACCTTTGATATGCCATCCTCCTCGCAGACGCGGGCTATGATATAAAACGAGATGTCTGAGAATCAGCATGTATCCAATATTTGTATGTTGTAAATTCTACTGTTCACCGAACACACCGAAATTACATATAAGCTTAACAACTTTATTATTATTATTATTGCAAACTAACCTACACACAGGCCATATATATTCAATAAAGAAAAGAAGCATGCCATCCTAGCAAATTTATTGCCGTATAAAACGCTAAAGATTTGTACGACCAGTGGCTATTATATCAAGTTTGCTGTACTTTATGTGACCCTTCCGATACGCCGCTCTTGTATTCCATGTGTTATGAATTTAGAATAAACGTAGTTAACAAGAAAAACATACATATTAACAGGTGTTTCTGAATATTGTTAACATAAAATACCCTTAAATCATATTCAACAAAAATAACGATGTATTTCACGTTCAATACAGTTGCTGGTCGAATTCCGCACGTTTGCACAACACGACATTCACCTGCTACAACGGGTATCAGCATTTGTAAGAGGCACAACATACTATTCTCACGGATGAACTCTACTACGTGATTATAATTCTATGTCCTAACCCAAGTTGACATAATGTCAAGAAAAATATTATGCTGTTCAAAATTTTGAGTGCTGCAGTCCATTTTTATTTTCTTTTCCTTTATTAATACTAATTTACACTGAATAAGAGAGAAAACCAGATGAAACAGATTACAGTTTCTGAACTGCGCTACAGCTTGTACTATTGTTAAGACAATACAAGTTATTGATAATATGAAGACACATGCGTTCTGCAATACGGTAAATGCGGTTAACGAAATACACTGGTTTCAAGTGAGAAAATAATCTCGAAATTGTGTCTGATTAAGAGTAAGCTCCTCCGAGCACAATACGCTACTCGAAAGTGGGGGGACGGCAGCTGCGGAAAAATTTACGGAGGCCACTTTTTCTCGAACAGTGGAAGAAGGCGTCCTCTGTGTTCTGGGCTTCTGAGTTTATCCAAACAAATGCATTGTGAAAGCAATTGCTTCTCGCTCAAGATACGGTTGCAGACAGTTTATGCGATTTAATCAGGTTTTTGTTAAACGGTATTTGTGCATGGATCAAACTCGCTTGAGCGAAACTGCTTAACCTCAGCATTGTTGTAAAGGCAAAGCGGCCATACATGCTCAATGCCCGCGGTCCCATGGGAAGGAACCCGTGCCTAAGGGGGCATGTGGGTTCGCCCTTCGGCCGTCGTTGGGGTCAGCCAGTCGGTGGAGAGCATAGGTGGGAGCGACAAGTTCGACCCGGGGTGAGGAAAGGGGGGTAGCGGCGCGTTTGGTGCGGGGATGTCCCACTTCGCATGTAGGATGAGTATCCGTGCCAAAGAAGAGTAAATTTGGGCTGCGTATTCATATTGTGGCAGGACATAAGTATTGTACATATACAATAAAAAGCAATAACCAGAAAATAAAATACAGGAAATAATAAGAAAAGTGTGTTTCTCAATCTCACAACAGTGCATTGATGATTTGAAAGCATCAGATAACAAAATCCCCAAACCGTTCATTTTATAAAATTGCTAAGTATATAGAGTTGTCGTGTTTGTTGAAATTTAACATTGTGGCGACAGAGGTACAAGCAGGAGTGCGCTTACGACACTCGAGCCCCCCCCCTACAACATTCGATTCCAATTTACGACATTCGATGCCTCCTTACAACATTAGGGGCCCCATCGAATCCGAGGCCTTCCTAGGGGTGAGGGGGAGAGCAAACGCCAGCTTTAGGTACAAGCAGCCAAACTTTTAGAGAAATCTAGCCTATTATTTTTCTGCGCCCACTTATACACTGAATTTAGATCAAGAGTTATAGCAAATATATTATTAGTGTTTTATATAATAAAACAGCAGCAAAAGCTTTCCATTCCAAATTCCCTAAGATATTTGCAACATGGTTGAAGTATAATGGAAAGGGAACAGGCCTTATTTTCTACCTTGCAGAACACCAGACTTAACCTTTCTTATTTACTATTATTTATGGTATTTTTCTATTCCATTTATTTCAGTATATTGGAAACGATTTGTTAAATAGCTTTTAAATCAATCGTATAACACAGCCTTAACAAAAAAGCTTGATATGACTTGAAGTAATTTTGGATGTCAAAATGCTGTCAAACACCTTGGTTAAATCACGATGATCGACATCCACATTGTATAAAACAGCGTATACAGAACACTTAGTATTTAGGGTGAATAGACCTTATCTGCCTAAAACAAATTTGTTAATGCTAAGCAACAAATACATTTCTAGATAGTTCGCAGATTTGACATGTACATATTATGTTTTATAATCAGTTCAAATACATCAAAGGTTGACAGGTGTGTAATTGCCAAACAGAGTTTTCCACTCTTTTTTGAGGACAAGAAATACCACGGCAAGTTTTCTCGTATTGGGAATTATTCCCGATATGAATAACAGCTGGAAATTCTTTTCGACAAAACCCACAAATATTTCGAAAAAGTTTCTTAGAATGCGGAACAGCGGGTTTCTGTCTATGTCTGATAGTTAAATTTATTAACAATCAGTGGTAAATTTGAATATGCTATACCAAGAGCGAAATCGATAATACTAATGAATTAATAAATTACACAATTTAAAAACTGAATCATTTTTGCTTGCAGTTCGGTCTTCTCTATAGTTGACTCAGTAAAATATTTTGTAAAGTCGTACGCCTGTTAGATTTTACAGTTGCATGTGATTCAATACAGTCAAAAAGCCGAACAAATATCACTAGCGCACAGCCATGATTCAGTTGGAACAAACAAACTTAGGAAACTTATACAAGTAAAATATATCATGCAAATTTGAACAAATGGATCCAGTATTACCACACAGTGCACAAAATTAAGCCTGAGCTTAATTATGTACTACTGTTTTTGACGCACTATGTTCTACTGTTCCCAGATGATAGCTTTTGACAATTTTTACATTTACGACTTATCAAGTCGTAGTCACCTACTTTGTGGCCGCTTGTGCAGTTTACGCCGGAGCTTATAATTTTTTCTGTTAACGACGCGTCGTATGTAAAATAGTTTGATGCCGAATGATAGTTAATCTTGAAAAATGAGGGACAGGTTTGGTGTGATCGATCAACAAGAAAAGTTGACTTTACCACACCTTTAGCGAAACCTAGTTCGTTGAAATAACAGGCACCAATTCCAGCTTCAGATTTGAGTTGCTAAATAGGTTCATTCGAATTTGGTTCAATAAAGTCAACTATAACATAATTAGACTGCTTTTATATTTTTCAAATAATTCGTTTTACGCACTCTAATGCAGCTTTCGCAGCTGCATCAGTGGAAATCTGAATAATATTTGATATAAAAGAACGGGATATCTGTGTTGGTGCCAATGTCGACGATGCCGCTGTTAACAGTGTTTGTATTTCTCTAAATAATCAAAAAAACTAATTTTTGCGTTTCTACTTCATCACACTAAAACAAATTAAGTTAACTTAGTTTGCAGACACACGTTACTCGTTTGTTCAGAAGCCACTTTGCTCATTTCTGCAAGTGTAATGTTTCCCAAAGAAATATAATAAATCCACTACATCCCAAACGTGATATTCCACCATGGATTCGCTATCAAGTTTAAAAGTATCATTAGTGAGAAGTATATTACACACAAAACGCACATAGCAAACACTACATAATATATACGCAAGTACCACTCATATTATTGACTCTAAGATAAACTAGTCAAAGATAAGCAAATAAATACGTGACATTTAAAATGCAGTTGCAACTCGAGTTTTGCGGTTCCTTAATTAGCAATATGAAACATAATTAAAATAGCGTTTAAATGATTTGGTTATTGATGCCAGTATCTATGCTAGCAAACGAAGTTAAAGCATATGTTGCAACAATTTTTAGCAAAAATTCTGAAGCCTGGTGGCTAAACCAAAATTCACTATATTTGTTTAATGTTTCGGTGGCTGGCTGCTTCTGAACCAATGTCATTTTTGACAATGCTATCAATTATTCTGTAGGAAGAAAATTTAAGAAAGTTAATTAATCCGGTCGTTATTGACTCTGTGGACCGCTATAATGCGGGGCCTGTTTGCAAAACCAGTGGAGTGCGATGGTAAAATTGAAATCTAGAATCAGTTTGAGTTTTGGAATTAATTCAATTTTAACTAAATTTTGCGTAGAAACATAAAACGCAATTCTTTGAAATAAAGTCTACTAGAACTGGTTGCGCTATTAACAATTTTATTCTACTAAGATTCATTTATAGGCAACGTAACATATATTAAATTTAAAAAAACCTGCAGCAGTTCAATGGAGAAAAATAAATTTTCGGTTACAGCTGGATTTGTATTGGTTTTATTCTACATATAACGTAGTAGATTTGTTGAGTTATTGAAGCTAAAATTAACTTTAAATTGTGCTGGATCGGATGAATTCTAGTTTTATTTCAACAAAATCATGTTTATTCGAATCAGGAAACTTTGTTTAAATGCTCTTGATTTGAACATAAAACATCTAATCCTTAACATTACATTTTAGCCCCTTCCAGCATAGCGTTGCATATATAATACAGCGTACCTTGAGAAGCGATATACTTGTCGTGATGCGTGCGTTGTTGTGATTTAGGAATCTAACAACAGCTCATAGATGGACAAGTTGCCAGCGTACGAAGCTCGCGAGCAATCTGTCGATGTTCAATTCGCCGCTGTGACAAAAGCTTTCTTTAGCACTGCAAGAAATACAGATTGATTCATTCGGCAAACGATTAACAAAATTTGGAATGAATAAAATTTAGAACTAGGGCAATATTTAGCATACGGTTTTACCATCTCGGTATACACATAATGCAGTAGTTTGTGCATAACGATTGATGGGAACTAGCATAATGACAAAATTTGGTAGTTGAACATTTCATTGAGACGTTAAATTATCAAAAACCGCTTGATATTTCAGAAATGTACATTGATATACCACTCAAAGGATTGATTCAGCATACTAGATGTCGACTAAATATATTAACATTAAAAACGTCAACCACCTTGAAGGCTTTTAAACTCAAGTTTAGAACCTCAAAAAATCGAAAAAAATTTTCAGGGGTGTGGGTAAAATGAGCATTTTCTGAACCGCCTCATCGAGCTGAATCGATTGATACAAAATCGTCCAAATTCAGGCTAGGAAGCTAAAAGAAAAGTCCCTCGCTACATTTTATGGTACTACCAAATGAAACCTTTAAATTAATCATTTCTTGTTTGAATCAAACATTGACTATAATCAATTGAGCAAAATCTTAATTCGGCTAGTCAGGAAACACATTCGGTGATAGCTTACAATCGACTGCTTCTTTTTAATCAGCGAGAAAATTTCTGTCGGTGCACTTTTATGAGTTCGTAATTTTCCATACAGTTCAACACTGTTGCTTTTGGTCCAAACTATTTCGATATACCGCTTGGTTAGCAACGAAATTCGATTTTTATGATGTTGTTAGTGCTAAACTACGTGCGGTGTCGTTCGTCTAGAATCGACTTTGCAAAGATATATTGCGCAGGATTTAAGGATTTATTCGCCAGACAACGGTTTGTTTGCACTATGCTAACCACTGTTTTTTGAAGTTAACTGCATACATATGCACGGATAATAGTATTCATAACGATTGAATAAGTCATATTGCCATGCCTGATTTTGTCCATGGTGGCGTTTCAAAATCTATCGTGTTGTGTTGTGCGAACTTGAAGTTGCTAATTTTCTTAAAACCATTCTTTTGAGTCAGATCAAAACCGTTTTGCCATATGGTTACCATGTGTTGTTCTGATTATGCGAATTTCTCTTTCTGGTATTAACCATCAAAATTTAAAATGTACAGGTCATAGTGTTTATGCCCTGTGGAACAAATGATATTGGTATGCCCGAATCTATCTCATGTGATAGCGTTTGAAAGTCTGTTGATGTTGCTTTACTTATTGTAAGTCTATTTTTGTTATAAAATTTGTGAAACGTATATACTCACATCATCGCTCGTAAGTGTTTTATTTTAATTTTCAAGGTTAATCTCATTTCGGCCACTAATGTAGTGTTATGCCGTGCTAGTTTTTATTTGGCTGCAGATGCTGTTTGACTAATGCCTCTTTAAATATGACATTAAGGCCTTTGTACTTGAAAACGGTCAGAAAAGTGATTTTATTTAAAATTACGATCAGCGCAGTTGAAGCGCACAGAAGCGTACGTTTATGCATAGGGTTGCACATTTGTATCATTATACATTGCGAAGCGTTGATTCTTTGTTCTTGGTGTTGGTGAATGTATTTTATGGCTGTGGGTGCAGTGTTATTCGCTCTCCTTGTGAGCGTGTCCTTGCATCTGTGCAACATTTCTGTAACCTTTCGTCTGTACATCGACACATACGTTGCAGCGTACATTTCGAAATCATGGTGTGCATGCGGTGTACGTTTGCACGCGTATTGCTTGTCATTCCCTTCCTTTACGTGGTTCCTTAAGAACCTTAAACTCTTACACGCGAATGGCTTAGTGGTTAGAGTGCTAGGCTTGGTAACAAACAATCCAAAATGAATCCCTCAACGTGGCAAAAGTTTGTTCAAGTTTATTTAAAATACGCTTTATTTTAAGAAGGAAAATGTTAATATCCCAGGGTTTTTCGGTACGATGATTGCAACTATGCAGTGTGGATCAGATTTCAGTACAAGCACCTTATTATTTGACATTGCATCAGGTACGAATTAATTTAAGCATCCACCCTTTTCGTCTTGCATTAATAAATTATTTGCGTTTCGCGTACCGTAGAACAAACATGCGTACAAGGAATTGAACCACTTAGCGAGAGTTCAAGTCAATCGCCTCGCCACTATGATCCGCAAACACGTTAAGCCTTTAGTTTAACTACTGTTATGTTGCGTAGTGCAACTGGTTTATGCTAAACAACGATGGAGACTAAAGGTTCGCTTTTCAAAGACCCTTCACTCTAGGCTCTACTCATGTTTTATTTGTTTGCTACTTCGGCATACAAGTAAGCCAGTTTTCAGATGGCTCTGCCCTACTACATAATATGTGTTAAGAATAATTTTAAAATTTTAACAATTTTCTCCATTTTTAAATCGTTAGCATCGATACCGTTTGTGCTGAAAAACCCCGACCTCAGCGATGCATCTAGTCAATTACTTTTCCCTTTAGTTGTCATGATTTCCTCAAACTAGATTGGCTCAGTTGGCAGATTGTGTAAAATCTTCATTGTAATAAAAACATATATACATAAGTGATACATTATCTTTTCCCACGCACCTGAAAGCGAATGTCATTCTATGACTATACAATTCTAATACGCAATTAGCAATTTACTGTGGCATTACCATGGCATTCTAAAATGATAACAACCACAGTTCCCCAGGTTCGATAGTCGTATTCAAGTTTTTAAGCATTATAATCATAGACTTAATACATTTGTTAGTGGAACAAATATATTGCGCCATGCATCATTGAGGTTTAGTTGACTCACCAATGTGTTTCTTTGAACAGTCTTGGTAATTGCGTAAGCTGTCGATTTTTCTCTGAGTCTTACTCTGTATCACCTTGTATAAGCGTCATGTTCCTCTCTTCGCTTAGGGGCGCAACATAATAGGGTCTTTCCCACGATAGATTTAAATTGAAAAAGTACAACTGCTACTATTTTCCTACCGCTATTTACGACGTGTTTGCTATGTTTCATGGCGAAGTTTATATACATAATAGACGACGACATTTCACAACAGCGTCGCTACAAGACAGTGTTGACAAAAATACTCAATTTGATCTCGTACATCATTAGCCATATGTTGTTCATGGGAAGCTTGGAGCTCTGTTTGAAATACAATCAATATCACCATTGACATCTAAATTAGTGTTACTATGGTTACGATGACGAAGTAATTTTTCATGCAACTTATTAGTTTTCATGTACCTCATACACTTTGCACGCCTAATATTATTTATTTGCTTAACATTGATATATATTATCATAGCTATATGCATTAATTTTATTAGATGTACCATAAATTAACAGTTTTCTGTTCGGCCGTGATAACATTGTATACGATATTAGGCATGATTTACAATAAGATGTGTGTGCATGGTCCTAATTATGTCACGCGCTGCAGAGCCGCCGTTAGTACCCCCCTACCCCCCCTAGGGGGGGGCCTCGGCCCTTGCAGGGGCCTCGCGCCTTACAGGGGCCTCAAATTTTTAGAGTATAATGTCTTAAGGTAAGTGTAAACAATTACATCAGTTAAGAAATGTGATCGGGGCCTCGCAGCCTGCTGGGGGCCTCGCAGCCTGCTGGGGGGCCTCGCAGCCTGCTGGGGGGCCTCGCAGCCTGCTGGGGGGGGCCTCGCAGCCTGCTGGGGGGGCCTCGCAGCCTGCTGGGGGGGGGGGGCCACGCAGCCTGCGGGGGGGGGGCACGCAGCCTGCTGGGGGGCCTCGGACATCCTAGCGGCGGCCCTGACGCGCTCAAATGGGCTAACTACTATGTCACGCATACAGTCCAGCTCTACTATTAAAATTTTGAATAGCCTAGCTAGGCTATGCATTTGTTATCGAGTGTCGAGCCGGACTGTGCTTTTATCAGGAGGCGTTGAGCTGAGCGCTATAACTTCAGCCAAACACTATTTAGTCCGCTAACAATAGTTTACTATACGTATATAAACAATGCCCCAAAAGCGGCATACAGCTTAAAACGTTAACTGTATATATTAAAACAAATATATAACTTAGAATTAGTGTGAAAATACTATAGAACAAAGTGCTATTACATTAAGCACAATATTAAATAAAATTTCTCAATTGACAATTCTGCCGGACACTTTGTTTGTCACGCAGAGCCTAGCTAAGCTCCCTGTTTGTCACATTACGACTAGCTAAGCTATAAAAATGTTCCATAGTAGTCCAGCTAAACTATATGTCACCCGAACTAGTTGAGTTGGACGCGTGACATAATTTGGCCACTGACGCACGCATCTTATCGTAAATGATTCATTATGCGAAGCGATCCGATCTGAATTGTGTGCACACTGCATACGATCCGAAACGACTAAACTATATACCTACATTATACGTATACATATGTATATGTGTCTATTTTTCTAACTACTTCATGCGGTCCGAAATAGCATGCATAATTTTTGCAAATCGAATCGGACGCATTGTGAATAGGTGTTTGATTGCTTCTCATATACTCGAGACTTGATGCTTTCGACTACTGAGGGCGAATTTTATGTCACGACATTTAAATAATTGTAACTTACACGTTTTTTAAGCATTACGCTTGAAGCCTAACACTAAGAGAAACCTGATGTATCAAGCTTAATGGTATCGAAAATTTTAATGTTGACCCATCAGCATTATAATCCCATGTCGTCGACAATAATAAACATTGGCTTTGAGACTTTACCAGTTTCATTAAACTTGCGATTTCAAAATCATTGATTTTTAGTTTTAATCTGTGGCAAACCCCTCGTTTGTATGTCATTGAAAATGTGCCATATGGTTGAAACTAGTTTATTCATTGCAATGAAAACCAAACCACTTTACGCTAAAAATGTCATTGAAATGATATTAAACAGCCTTCAGAGTACAAAGCCCAAATCTGTCTCAAAAATCAGGGAACAACGTTTCCGATGATCGGTACTGCTATCGCTAAAACTAGAACAGGCTAAAATGAAAGTAGGCTCGCGAATTGACATGTAGACTAAGCAGCGCGTTTTCTGCAGCCGAAATTTTGCGAAACAATAGTAGAAAACTGAAAACCGTTGAAAAAATGTTGGACGCAATTTGTTTGTTTGCAAATATTTTTTAAGATAATATAAGAACTTAAAGAGTAAACTGTCTTACGTAGAATTTTACAAACAGACAAATACCAGTGCAGCCTAACTTAGAAGCATGTGTTAACAACATTCGTACTATTGCTTGATACTGTTTCCTACAAAACGTTAGCTGTAATAAATTCCATTCGATCCGCAAAGTTCATAATTTTGTATATTAACATGTACATGTTTTCAGACAGCACATGGCATCCCCGAATTCAACTTGTCATAGACTCAACGATAAATGAGATACACAACCGTATATGAAAAAATGTAAAAATTATTTAAATGTTTCATGTAAAGGTAAAAAAGTTAATTCATTAGCAAGTCTTTGAGATACCTGAAGCGTAATATAACGTAAATTACATTCGTAAAATTTCACTACGACACTTTTATATTTCTGACAGGATTGTATGGTTTCACTAATTTATTCATTGTATACATTCTGAATCTACATGTCTTAGCAGAGTTTGGACATCCATTTTTTAAATCAAAATCAGCTCGAATGTTAACGTTTTATCGTCTACTGTCTACAGCAGGCAAAACGTGTAAGTTTTTGGTAGCATTTCACAGTCAGCGATATATACAGAAGCCGTTCGCATGAGGAAATAGATCAGTTCCACCTTTTATTTCAGATCATATAACTTAAGGTTAAATCACATATAACTTGAAAAGATGTAGTTCAATTGAACCTTACACTGAATTTAAAATTTTAGTGATTATCGAGTAAATTAATATTGTTAGGCTGCGTGAAAAACACGTCTGGATTCAATAAATAAATCGCAGCCCACTATTGTAACTTATAGTTTAAAGCTGTGTAAGTTTTAGTTAGCAACTAGTACTTGGAGATGGCCTCAATGGATGACGTGCTCTTCTCATTCAGATTTAATTCGTTTATTCACTGGTTTCTTAATATTGTCATGTATTTACTATAAATTAGTTCTATATTTTATATTGCTTGTGTAAGGCTGACAGAAGGTGTTTCAATCAAGCTATTCCATCATGCTTGGGATCACTATGATGGAGTTAACTCGGGATGCAAAGCCCTTCGAGCTGCTACATCCAATGACCAGTAATACACGATTTACTGGTACTACTACTACTACTAGTACAAACCGTCAACAGCGGCGATGTTGAGAATCGAAAAATTTCCTGTCAAGACTAATTGTGCATCAACCAAACTATTCAATTCGTTTTCACATTCGCAGTATTCACATTGTTTACACAAGGAAGAGGGTATTGTTACAGTTTTTGATGCACGATTTTATAGACTATTACTGCTTATTTAAAGCCTTGAGGCATTTTTACATTATTTGATATAGTCATACTGTACTTGAATAATTTTAACAATATAATCAGGCTGTATTTCATATCAGGCAATGTACAATTGTCAGTATGAGTGAATGTCTTTGGCGTATATTTACTGTAATTGTTTATGTTTTATTGTGGTATCTTTCCAGATCATAAGGAGCAGTACAGTGTAGTAGTAGTCGCCTGCATAAACGAAACATAACTACAGCTAGTTACGTCATTATATTCAATCAAACTAAATCAATATTTACATAGTATCTTGTGCTCCGTAAATTTACAGCCATATGGTAGTTTCGTTATATTTAGGTCTTTACCGGGAGTAAACATTATAACAGCATCAAATGTTAGGATAATAGGTGTTTACAAATATATTTACGTATAGGCTTATAGCGAGTGATATATGCCGGACAACCTGCAATAAACACACATTTTTTTCAGATGTAGTCAGCTGTCATAGTGAAGCATTCAGATTCCAGACTGGGTAACCTGTTTAGCGATGGTGGTCATGAGGTAATGCGTCATTTAGCAATGAGGTAATGCGTTAAGTTACGCAAAAGCACTGAGGTGTTTATTTCTACCGTTTGGGTATGCCTAATGTTTTAATTTACTATACTTACAATAGTTGGATTCGGTTTTAGTTTTACATTTATTATTTAGTTGAGCTCTATTGTTTATTTTTCTACATATATAATTCGTTCGGCGGCAATATGTTCAACTCCTGTTTAGCTACCGTCATGCGTTCAAACATTTAAGTCAAAATTTGAATTCAATGTTTAACCTCAAAATTTGATCAAATTTTCATCAAAATTTGAGTCTATGTAACGTATATCGCGAAAGCTTCAGATTTTGAGATCAATAATTTAGCTAAATTTTTTTAGGTAAACCATATTCGTTCTTGCTTGGGTAAAGGAATATCCTTCACAATTGTTAAAACAACAATGTAAAAATTATTCAAAATTTTGATCAAAATTTCTTAGAATTTAAGTTCAAAACCTTCAAACTCAAATTTAAGCTGTACGTGTGAACGTGTGAACATAGCTTAATTTTTTTGCATCTGCCGAAAACACAATCCACCCGCAAAGAGTCTGCGTAGCAACGTGCACCGGATTCATATAAGTTAGCTTTGGTACTTGTAGAGATATAAATGTCAGGGAAATGTACGCAAGATGTTTTCGCATAAATGCGCAAAGGGATGGTAGCGGGACTCGTTCGGGCTTCCGTCTGCGCGAAGCACTGACCCCTTCCTTGAACGTGATCGAATCCCCCTGAGGTTTCGACCACCCTCGGACGAAGAGCCGACCTTCCGCTTTGTAGTTGGTACAAACTCTCCTCCCCCAAAAACCGTAAAATTTCGCGAAAATTGGCGAAAATAGGAAAATTTCAGAAATCAGGTACAAATTGCCAAAATTCGAGACATTTTAGCAAAACCAGGAAAAATGTCATAAATGAGCAAAATTGTGGAAAATTGTGCACCTAAAAATTAAATTTCATCTACCCAATGCGAAGCTCCGGTTGAACCACTGAGAGGCCGAAAACCGATCCTCCCAGCACCGAATGACCATATAGGACCTCAGGCCTTGAGCATGTCTGATATTTACGGTTGCAGTAGAATATGCAAAATTGATGAATTAAAAAGTTATGGATTGATAGTTTATCGTGTAGCCAACATTTACGTTAGTAATACCAGACTTTTTGTTATAAATTAGGTATTTACCAAAATATAATTCGATCGATTTCAAACATGTACACAATTATTTATTCAAAGTATGTGTCAACTCTAGTAAATAAAGAATGTTTCATCACAAATTGATAACCGCTGGGTTTACCCAGATAATTGTCAACATTGATTTATACGCTGCTCATGTGATCTTTATTCAATATCCATGATGGGAATAAAAATATGGGAGAAATTTTTGTGCTGTGAATTTAAATTTCATGTTTCGTTCGGATTGTAAAGTTGTTAGGTCGTCGTTGTCCTTTTCTTCGAAAATTTTGATATCTGTCGTAGGCATGGCTAAAACGTTGCCCTGTATTCCCGTATTTTAGTAATTTTCTCAGATTAAAATCAATATATTTTAATAATTTTAACTAAAAACCCATCTCGGCAACAGTTTTTAACGAAAAAAACGGTAATGGCTTTAAGTATACTCGGTTGCTTAGGCTTAGTAACTCCGCATAAGGCGGGGGGGGGGGGGGGGGGGGGGGGGGCCCGCGGGGCGCGGCGGGGGGCGCGGTGGGCGGACTGCGTGGGGTTGGTGCTGCCTGTGCTGTGGTGTCCCCAACTGCTCGTGTGGGTGTTCTGCCTATATCGTTTGGTGTTTGTTCCGCTTGTTGTTAATTTTGCCTAGTTTGATCTTTCCAACTAAGATTATGGGGTTTTTAGTTTCTCTGCATGATGCTTTACATCGGACTTATAACTTTTTTATTTCCAAAATACTACTTAGCCACGGACCTCACATACTATAGTGGCAAAGTATTACCAACAAAATTATTGCTAATAAAATATTAGTATCTCGACACATCGGAAGCCGAAATTCAATTCGTGGATTGTCTGCTGTTTTGCTAAGAGTGTTTGGTAGTATTTAATTACATTCTGGCTTACGATTCAATTAATACGGCATCGCTGGTTTTCTTAAATCGGTGTTTCGGCTACAGCCCCTACAACCTAATCGGGGGGTCCGACTCAAGGTGGCCTCATTTCATGCTACAATGATGGCGAAATTGTATTATAGTGGACTTTAATGACACGGTTTGGGTGACCTCATTGAAACGGTTTGGGAGATCAGTCACACGGTTTTGGGACGTCACTGATACAGTTTGAGGTGGTCTCACTGACACGATTTGGTGAACCACACTGAAACGGTTTGGGGCCTAACTTAGGCTAGGTTCGTCTTTAGTATTTATAACTAAAGGGCCTTTTATTCATGCCTATAGTTATAACTATTTTCGTTTAACCTTCAACGAATGAAGTAACAGATATGTCACAGTGTACCCTTCGAAGCGATGTACTAATCGACGTGCACGCCCGTTACGAACTAAGGAACTGCTCCTAAACAGCGTAATGGTAAGTCTACGAGGTTCAGAGCCAAATGATACAAATTCTATCAGCCGCTACGACAAAAGTTTATTTAAGATTGTACGAAGCACGTATTAGTTTACGAAGGAACGGGTTACTCTGAATTTAGATCGTCGCTTAATTAATTTATTAGTGCACAAAGTCACAAAATTGTCACTGCGTAGATTAGGAATCGATATGCTAACCAAGTTTATTGTGCCGTGTGCATTTGTACGTGTATGTTAGTCGCTGGATTTGCGAGAGGAACCGACCAACAGCTCGTAAACAAAGGTAGTAGATATTTGACGAGGCTCGGAGCCAAACAACTCAGGTTCAGTCCGCCGTTGCAACAAGTGACTGATCAAGATTGTACGAGCTACATGCTATACTTGCGGCGGAGGAGTTAAGGCTCCATACATGCTCATAGGGGTAGGAGGTTAACGCCTGAGGTTTGGACCTCCTCTCTCATCGAGGGTCGGCTACACCCACTCCCCTGACAGGTCACCCCAGCTCTCTTCCTCAGGTGTCGTAGGTGCCGAACACATAGATGCTTTCCGCAGCGCCGCTGGCGTGTGTATCGCCTCCCCGGGACCTTGTTGTGCCCCAGGACTTCGGGCGTCCGTCATGTATGTTAATGCTCAACTTAGCAATACCTCGATTTTTCATTTGTCACAACTTCTTTCAACTAAAAGGGCGATAGAACAGGCAATAAAATAGGCAGTATGTAAGTCGCTAAGATGACAGCAATCAATTTTGGTATCTTCTCAGCAAGAACAAAACACATTTTCCAAATATTTTTAAACAAATTACTACACATATAAGCTACGAGGAAATTTCATAAGTTCTTAAGAGTATTTTTAACGTTTTTACTCAACTTCAACTGTTTCGAAAACATTTGCTACAGAGAAATTTAAGACGATAACAGTTTACAGAGCTTAATAAACAATGTATTCTTTGCTATCTATAATTATTGTCATATGATTGAATGAACAATTGTATAATACGGTTGTGCAATATCTCCAGTAATAATAATAATTGGCTTACAGTCATAGTAACGTAATTTGATAGTTCGTTGCAAATATAAGCACGCGCTTTACATATTGTTTTTATGGAACGCGTCAATATAATTTTATTGTTAAATTTGCTAAGCTCTGATATCCTGCGCTGTTTACGTAATAAATTTCGGCGCTATTCATCTAAACCGTAATTATTGTCCTGGTTTTCTTTGTTGGTATTCCGATTTATGATTTTTGGTATGTAATAACACAACTTTTTAAGCAAAAGCATCTAGTGTCACCTTTTATTCCATAATACTTATGTCTTTGCCGCTGTTTCAGAGCCGAGTAACGGGTTTAGTACAGCTTTTCGTCATAAAATATGTATTGAAACTTGGACTCCACTTAATAATACAATTTCATATATAGTTTCGTTATTTTAGAAATTTCTTTGCCTGAAAGTACAAGTGCAAAGAAGATGATGTTTCGCTATGGTATAATTTACCTTATCAACCTTATTAAGTATGTAAAAACAGCGTAATAGTCTGCAAGAGTCTGGTCTATGGACCTAGCGTCGATTGCCCTCTATCTCAAAAAGCTCACTAAACTGACAGCGATCACAAAATTCAGCAGAACTATATGCAGACTTTTAGAGATCCCACTAATTTTCAAAAGAATAATTACAAAGATCCGAAGTGTGAACAGATGTCCAAATCCTTTCAATAACATTTTTGACACAGGTCGCGGTGCAGGCGAATGTCGAAAAGTTTTACCAAATATTATGCGGCATTTGAAACGAGAAAGGTTAAGAATATTTTGTTTCGCTTAACCGTATACCAACTGGAACAAATTTGCCGCATGCTAATGTTGGCCGGTAAATCTCATTTCCTTCAGTTAGATTCGAAGTAAGCAGATTGTTTCTTGAACCAGTTTTGTCCTATTGCTCTATGGGACTGCATGTTGCTGTAGCCAGGTGCACAACGACCACTAGTCATGCATTGTCATACATGCCGGCAGGGGGGGTTACCCCCCCTGAGGTCCGGACCCCCCCGAGGCCGAAAGGCCAGGGGGGTTACCCCCCCCCCCCGGGGTTGCGCAGCAACCCCCCCCCGGGCCGAAAGGCCCGGCTGGTTTTACCCCCCTTGTAAATCTAAAGTAAAAGTCACAGGGGACGATTTATCAATCTTTTGGCATTCTTTTAGATTGGGTTTGGTCGCTAAAAGTAAAGTAGTTCTGTGGATAAATCGTTTAAGACTAAATATAAACGTGTATATTTAGTCTTTCTTCATCGGTATAAGTGAAAACCACACACATGCACACGGCTAAATTAAATGGTTTTAAGACGAAGCC
>JASANE010006457.1:0-23096 GCA_030248225.1 Trileptium ribeirensis | reverse complement strand
AGATTGAAACAACGGTTGCGTTTTATGGAAATACTAACGAAGATTCGCGCGGTCATACGCTACGTACAAGGCAATTAAAAGCAAAAATCTGGCAATTCATCGTTGCAACTCTTAATGCAAGTATATCTGAGAACCGTCATATAATCGTGAAAATTGCTTCACCTAATCCTTGCAAAATTGTTTTGATAAAACAGACAAATGCATTAATGTTGGACGTGAACTATGTGTGTACCTCCGCTCACAAAAAAAGATTTACTGCATAGCTAATAAATACTTGCTACATATATCATTTGGTCAAATCATAAAAAAACTAATATCGCTTTATGGCCAATTAAGTATACGCAATAGCGCATAACAAAATTTTATATTGTAACCAATATTTTTACCGATCACAGCAACTAATAATTTTTTCCAGACCTCTTTGGCAAACGCGCAGCTTACTTCAAACGTGCGCGAAATCTTGGCGAAAACGTGGCCTAATTTGTCAGTTGTTTAACTCATTGTCAGCATCTTTTTTGTATTTTGAGTAGTTTTTATATTGGATGTATAGACACATAATCACATTTAGCACTAATAAAAAGATAAATCAAAAAGGACCCTACTATCACTTTGTTTGAATTAATGTGATTGAATTGTGAGTGACATGACTTTTGAGATACAGGATCTGGGTTAAAATGGGTTTTAAATGGGCCCATATGATAACGAATACACAAGAACGGTAATATCTCCGCAGCTGCTGGAGCTATATGGATGTAGAACTAGTAGGATATAGTATAATTCCTACTAGTATACTATAGGATTAGTATACTATAGTATACTATAGGATTAGTAGAATTAGTATACTATAGTACTATAGGATTACATACTATAGGATTAGTATACTATAGTATACTATAGTATACTATAGGATTAGTAGAATTTTGTAGAACAATTCACCCTCTGTAAAGTTGCATACGGTGTGCTGCTGCTCTATACACTGCAGGGTTGTGTCAAAATGGGCTTTTGCAATTTCATGATACCAAAAATACACATAAACGGTAATATCTCCGGAACCGTACTAGCTATATGTGTACTGTTCATCTGTATGAAAATTGTAATAATTGAGTTTTGCATTTCAGAGCGCTTAATTAGTTAGTATATTGCACTAGAAAAGTCGCTAATACCTATTTACTGACATTTAGATAAGTTTATACGAATTTTATCAAATATATAGCTTCGTATGGGAATATAGAAAAATATAATGTCATTTGTTGTGCGTATCAGCGATTTACTTATGGGAAGAAAATTCTGTCGAAGGAAATTTAACCAGAAGAATTTTCAATTTTGTTTATATCAGCTGTTTTATATCAGGGTAACTGATGATTCCACAAAATTCTAGACTTCTCAGATTTCAACCAGTCAGCTAGTCAGCAATAAATTGCTTTTCTGTTTTTATTCAATATCCTATAATTGCCTAGAAATTACTGAACTTAAAAGACTGAAAACCGCCATGATATTGCGTTGGTACAGGAACCACATGTGGGATGCTTTAATTTAATTATTGCTAACGATATAAAGCAAATGTTTCATAAATAGTGGAACCAAACGGTCCTGGTAAAGTTTCTAGCATGCCAGCCTATTGTGATACACACAGTATGTGTGTAAACTACTAGTTTCTAAAT
Source organism: Trileptium ribeirensis (assembly GCA_030248225.1). Lineage (NCBI taxonomy): Eukaryota > Metazoa > Nematoda > Enoplea > Enoplida > Thoracostomopsidae > Trileptium > Trileptium ribeirensis. The sequence continues at coordinate 21,435 of JASANE010006457.1, read as the reverse complement.
TCACTAAACAAGGGTATCGGATTTTGCTATTGGTTATAAAATGGGGAATTGGCACCAGTTATTCAGCGAATCAAAAAAAATTGTTGAAAAACCTAGTTAATAAATTTTCTCAGAAATGCTGCTAACACACTTTTTATTGAAACCTAGAAAATTTTTTATATGTTTTATTAAATTTTTAGGTCGGAATGAGATAATACAAAAGTCATATTCTGATTTTTTGTCTATGATCCATAAGGTTATAGTTAAAAATAAAATTTACAGAAGATAATTAAACGTGGTGGAGTCAAAAATTTTGCTACAGAGAATGTAAAAGGAACACCAGCTTTGTGAAAAGGTAACCATAGAAACCACAAATGCCCATTCCGTCCAATTCTCCAATCTGAAGAACCAACAATGATTAGTTTGGTTTACTGTGCTTATGAAGCATTCAATAATGCATGTTTCTGACTGAACTCGAGACAGACAACCTCAATGATATTGTGTAATCGTTACACTTAACATCATACAAAATTTGTGTAATGCTTCAACTAAATACTGTCGTTACCTATATGACACATCGCAAAAGTTTGGCAACGGAGGAACACAATAACTCCCGGCGAGTGTAGATTGCATGCAATATACCGTATTTACGGTGTGTTCGGGAGCCACGCTGTATTATGAATTTAACAATACATTTTTAGTGTTGAGCTGCTTGTTAGTATTCATACTCGTTTAATGATCTACCATTTAGTGCACCTTCCAAAGCCAGTTAATGTTTGACAAATAAATTTTAATCTAGTAATATTACAAAATTCTCTCTCTATGTGGGACCCGTTACATATCGATTAGCAAAATCTATATTTCACAAACAATAAACATAAAAACATGAGTAGTCCACAATGCACAAAACCAACCAAACTGATGTTAACAAATCTGATGATATTATACCTACCCCTATACGACTGAGGTGCAAATGTTAGAAGTTGCCTCAGATATGATAAGGTCGTTTTGATTGTATTGGCTGAACGGTTTGTTGTTGACCGCAACACTCAATAACCGAATGCAATATAATCAGAACACCGTTAAGTCTGCACATGCTGTTATATGTGGCCGCCATTGGATATAAATGTACCCCTGATTGACACGAAGGAACTCTGTTATGACAGACATGACAGCTATTGTGTTTAGAGTTTGTTTATGTCTTCTGAGTGCGGATCAACTATTTTGGTAGGCCATAACGGGCAGCCTGTGCCGGGAAATTCTCTATATCGAACAATGTGTTTACTGAATGTTTGATTAACCGTCTGATTTCAATGGAATCGATTTTTAAACAATAGCTGGGAGCTACGCGATCGATTGTCGCTGTACTAAATAAGAAGCAACACTAGTGGATTGCTCAAGTAACGCAGTTTAACCATATAGCTGTCGAGAATTTAATATGTTCAGCCTCTGACTTGTTCATCATAAGTTGATGATTTGATTCTAACGCACAACGACGTATAAATGGATAAATAGCCTAGTATACATGGATTGGAATGTACTTTGCATTTCTCTCCATGCAAGTTCGGATGCATTGGGATGTGTTGGAGCGTATGAAGCAGGCGTATGACGATTAGTTTATTGTGGGCTTCACGTATGTATCAATAAAAACAATTCACTCATATACTGTGGAGATTTCGGAATGCCCCATCTTCACTGTGGTCGTCAAATATAGAAACCCAACTCGAGCTCATTGTTAGTCAAGAAAACGTTGCCATGGTATTCCAATGCATATGTTAAGCACTGAACGAAATGTGAAAACTTTATGCAATGATCCTCGCCTATTAGTCCAACTGCTGGTCAGAGTCTTGTTCTTCATCAATGGTTATATGATGCTTAATTCATGCCTATCATGAAAGCTCCAACACCAGAAAACTGAGGTTGTTGCCGGGTAACGGAGAATTCTGATGTCGAAAAAGTCTCAATCAGGAAAGACAATATTGTAGCCGATGAATTTCTACTAGCTGCAGTTGCAATTGCACTTAATGATGTACTGAGGAAACAAATCTTAGAAAGACCTGCTGCATGTCTACATTCCCGATTCGGAAGTTGCAGAATGGACAGTCAACGAACCTTTATGGTGCTGGCCCACAACAACGTTCTGACATTTCGGTGTCAGTGCGCTACAACCTGTTTAACCTGATTTACGGATTGTCACATTCAGGCGTTAAACCGACTCGACGGAAGATGACGAAATCTATTTCTTTGGGTATTAACCAAAAGATTTCAATATGAGTCAAGAATCCCTAACGGTGCAATCGTCTAAAACTTCGCGACGTATAAAATCGATCATGGGTATGGTCCTATGGCGCATAAGAGTTAGCTCATCAATTATTAGTGGCAATTCCTGCTATAAGTAAGAATCTCCACAGTATATGAGTGAATTGTTTTTATTGATACATACGTGAAGCCCACAATAAACTAATCGTCATACGCCTGCTTCATACGCTCCAACACATCCCAATGCATCCGAACTTGCATGGAGAGAAATGCAAAGTACATTCCAATCCATGTATACTAGGCTATTTATCCATTTATACGTCGTTGTGCGTTAGAATCAAATCATCAACTTATGATGAACAAGTCAGAGGCTGAACATATTAAATTCTCGACAGCTATATGGTTAAACTGCGTTACTTGAGCAATCCACTAGTGTTGCTTCTTATTTAGTACAGCGACAATCGATCGTGTAACTCCCCAGCTATTGTTTAAAAATCGATTCCATTGAAATCAGAACACCAACTAGAGAATTAAATTTCGCTTCCGGTGTTAATATCACGCAGAGCGAGCGCTGAAACTTGGACATGCTTCATTTATCGTCAAAAAAACAACAATCCGATGTATGAACGAAGAGAAAACGTAGTGAACAATTAAAAATATGCAAAAGACAGGGCAGGAAGCCACCTCAACCTCATCGAATAAAGTATAGCAAACCACATCGGAAATTATCAATAATTAGTTAAACTAGAAAAATGTCCAATTCGGCGTAAACAATGTCTTTTAACATTTCCTCTGGTTGTACGCCCCTACGCGAAATAGAGGTCCGTAATTAAAAAAGTATTGGAAATTATCAATAATTATTAGTTAAACTGAGAAAAACGTCCAATTCGGCGTAAACAATGTCTTTTACATTTCCTCTGGTTGTACGCCCCTGACGCGAAAATAGAGGTCCGTAATTAAAAAAAACAATTGGAAATTATCAATAATTAGTTAAAAAATGAGAAAATTTATAATTCGGGCGTAAACAATGTCTTTTACATTTCCTCTTGGTTGTACGCCCCTACGCGAAATAGAGGTCCGTAAATTAAAAAAAACAATTGGAAATTATCAATAATTAGTTAAACTAGAAAAATGTCCAATTCGGCGTAAACTAATAGTCTTTTACATTTCCTCTGGTCTGTACGCCCCTAACGCGAAATAGAGGTCCGTAATTAAAAAAACAATTCAATTGTCTTTTTTGTTGCTCTATTGGATAATTATTACAATTATCAAGGAGGTAGTATTAGGGAAGAGTATGACAGCTTCCCCGTACTCTATGTATTAGCCGGTGTTTGATGTCGCGGGCGGGGAAAGTCCAACCGACCCCCCAAAAAACAGGGGGAGGATCAGCAGCTACCCCCTCAAAAAACTGGGCCTCAGGCCGACAACGCCCACGACATTAAACACGGGCTAATACATGAGTGCAGGGAAGTGTCATTCACTTCCCTAATGTCACTCTTGCTATTATATATAAATCAAATCATTGATTTGTGAATGTACATGATAATAGCGGCTTACCATTTGTTTAGGCGATCTAATATTACTAAAACAATGAACTGATAAAATTGTAGCTACATACAAATCATTTCATAAGTTGAGCAGTAACTAGTTGGATACTTACTGAACAGCATTTTGGAACAAAGATGCATAGTTTTTTGTGCAACATTTTTATTATATCTCAATTTCAATCAAAATTAATCAATATTACAGATATGAAGCCCAATAGAATCTAGGTCAAGCGCGAGTTTTTCCTAATAAGAGGGTAATGAAAACACTACATGAGATACCTCAGGAGAAAAAAAATTATATGAGCCGACGATAAAGGCTTCAGGTGTACGCTTAGGCTTAGAGTTAACGGTAACCTTACGCTTAAACTTCACTTGGTCTAAGAAGACCGTAATTTTATGCGATCACACCAGTGGAATAAATTTGACACGATAAGCTAGGGGGAAACTTGGCATTGAGGAGATAATATACGTAAAGATAAAATAAAAATGATACAGGTGTGGTTATGCTATATGTATCTGCTGTTGTTAGCAATTGTGAAGTGGAATGTGTTGCTAGTTATGGTTGCATTTTGTTTAGGCTATCCGATTTGTTTAAAATTGCGAGATTGTCGTTATTCAGTAACTGATCAATATATCGTCTTAAGACGCTCGATTTTCAAAATCAATGAATTAATTGGTTGAGAACATTAGTTTTTTCTCTTAACAATCCATGTGAAATTTCATATAGACATGCAGCTATGCGAATCGGTTTTGAGCATACGATTTTATATAGCAAGCATTATAGAATACAATTCTTGCATCGTAACAAAAATTCCTCAACAAGACATAAGTAACGCTTTTAGAGTGATCTTGATTTGACTTGATGAAACTACTTGACACAGATGTTTAGGTATATATTCATCCGAAAAGGAAGTTTAACAAGTAGCTATAGCTCATGAGTATGCATCAAAAATCACAAACATGCAATTGGCACTATGTGACAATCCGGGTTATTATGCCGAAGCATTGTGTGTAGGCTGGCCAGATTGCCCTTTACACCACCCATCATCTTATCCGCCTACAAAGTGTAGTACCTGTTTAACGCATAGGTACTGCAAAGCAATTGGTGGCTTATTTCTCTGCCCAAGGAGATTAGCGCGACCACTGGGAATTCGAACTCCTGACTTTACGATTATGAAGCAGGCGTTCTAACCACTCGGCCACACGGCCAGATAAGATGTACCAAGGTTAACTGATATATATGTATAAATATTTGATATGTACTTCCGTTTGTAAGATTTTATCAGGTTGTATGATAATTTTAGGCTAAAGTACATTCAGCTTGCAGTCAAAGCTACATTAAAATACTTACTTCAGTTGATGTCGGTCAAAAATAATTTTAATTTAAACATTAACAGTGTTAATCTCGGGTTAATGTTGGCAATACATAAATCCTTAGACCGCGTTCGAATTGCCTACGACAAAAACCAATCTTATTCGATTCTGATGTCATCCGATTTTATTCTGTACACGTATTGTTTATGGATTGTTCACTCTAAAAATCCGATATGATCTAAATCCATAAGATCCTATCAATAATAGCGCAAGCATAATGTTATCGCATAGAAAACGGATGATGCAGCGTAAAAATATAGATAACATACACGCAGTGCACCGTCATTTTTTGACATTTTTCTCAGTCTATCATATAGGATTAGATGCAGTAGGCCGGCAAATAGGATCGCGTTTTGATGTGACTCAGTTGTGAACACGACCTTAGATCGAAACGCAGGCTCTAGCTAATCCTGAAAACAAAGGCTTAACTGTTCTGTCACCAACTTAACTGTACTTCTGATTCTGTAGGGCCGTAACGATATATCGCTATAAAATAGAACAGCTTAGAGCAGAGGTTCAGAAATCAGACCCCGATTTAGGCTTAAGCTTAGTGTATGTCTTATATAAAACATAAGCTTAGGCTAAAGTTTAGGGTTAGTGTATCGATAACGGCGTGGCATGCGTTACACTTAGGCCTCTCAAGATTACTTAGTTGCATCTTACTACAGTTAATAATGTATCATTAGTTCCTTTAAGAAATGGTCTTCATTTCTATATTGATACATCTCGTTATATTTGGTATATAACAAAATGCCATAGTTGTTTTGCTACACCTTGTTACTTTTGCCATATAAGAAAAGTAGAAGAGAAAATGATACTCAGCTATACTGGTTTATTTGAATCATGGAAGATCGTCAACTTTTGTCGCCTCTCCCCTGAAGACCTGTCCCCAAGGGTCTATATCTGCTTAGACGACCTCTCCCGCCGACACGGGCTACGGCCCCACCCATGTATGGGTTACTACTACAATTTCTCAAAACAAGCTCTGAGATCTGAGCAATGTAGCATTAATATACTTTTACTTTGTATACTGGTCTTATGGAATTTGGCATCAAAATCCGCATATGCCCAAGCCACATGACCATTTTAACACTATTTTTATCCTGCTACATGTTTTCCTCCATATTACATTTGTGCCCTGCGTCTTTTGCATGAACAGCTCTGCGTTCGCTGAAAGATGATAACACTGCAAAATTGCGATTTACGATGTTTCGTCGCCTTCCTGTACTCGCTCAGGCTTTTTGCACAATATTGACTCTAATTCAGAATTATAACGTTCCCAAACCAAATTATAAATACCACGCGAAACTTTTGACAGTGCCGGCGGCACCCCAGTAAACACGGTATTGATTGTTTGTAAAAGTTGAAAAGACTAGCTTTATTAATATAAACATTATTATTTTGAAAGCTGACACGGCACCAGACACAGTTTAAAATTTTACTTCCGTGTAGGGTGTTGTTGACACCATCTGTGACATGTCATGACTATGTTATTATATAAAAAAGGTTAAATGGCTATATATTTCGTCAGATTGGCCATCCATGTCAAGTAAATAACCATTTCCAATATTTCTTTCCATTTGTTCATTTAAACAGTTGTATTTGCAGAAAACTGAATATTTTACTGGGTGTCACATATACCATTTGCCTGAATGTCGACGGTTATTGTGACACCGACTAATTCGAGCTAAACTGTAGCAGGCACACCATAAATTATAAAATAATTTTCAGAGCTTCTTCAAGAACGCTCTCAGCGTTCGTAAAATTTGTATATATTTGGAAAACCTGGTTTGTTATGTATAGTCTTACGGCAGAGACGTTGATATGAACATGCAGGGTACACTCAGAATTAACTTGCAACGTTTTTCCTGCGAAAATTAATGCGCATACATAGTTTAGAATTATATACAATGAAAGTAAAACAAAACTCAGCTGATCAGAGCTAAAAATCTATTGATAGATTATTATATTCCGATGTTGTTACAAACCGATAGTATTACTAAATCCCTTATGTATTTAAAAATTTCGGACGACCCCGGGTAGATGGGATATTTGGCGTAATGTAACAAATTGTGTTCACCCTTTTAGAAAGAATTTAATTTTATTATATTTGTTCACTATTGGGGATTAGAAGGTTACCAGTATAGTAAAATGAAATTTTTAAGAGCTGTAAAAATAGTGTTAAAATGGTCATGTGGCTTGGGCATATGCGGATTTTGATGCCAAATTCCATAGGACCAGTATACAAAGTAAAAGTATATTAATGCTACATTGCTCAGATCTTGAGCTTGTTTAAATTGTAGTAGTAACCCATACATGGGTGGGGCCGTAGCCCGTGTCGGCGGGAGAGGTCGTCTCAGCGGATATAGACCCTTGGGGACAGGTCTTCAGGGGAGAGGCGACAAAAGTTGACGATCTTCCATGATTCAAATAAACCAGTATAGCTGAGGTGCGTTTTTACTTCTACTTTTCTTATATGGCAAAAGTAACAAGGTGTAGCAAAACAACTATGGCATTTTGTTATATACCAAATATAACGAGATGTATCAATATAGAAATGAAGACCATTTCTTAAAGGAACTAATGATACATTATTAACTGTAGTAAGATGCAACTAAGTAATCTTGAGAGGCCTAAGTGTAACGCATGCCACGCCGTTATCGATACACTAACCCTAAACTTTAGCCTAAGCTTATGTTTTATATAAGACATACACTAAGCTTAAGCCTAAATCGGGGTCTGATTTCTGAACCTCTGCTCTAAGCTGTTCTATTTTATAGCGATATATCGTTACGGCCCTACAGAATCAGAAGTACAGTTAAGTTGGTGACAGAACAGTTAAGCCTTTGTTTTCAGGATTAGCTAGAGCCTGCGTTTCGATCTAAGGTCGTGTTCACAACTGAGTCACATCAAAACGCGATCCTATTTGCCGGCCTACTGCATCTAATCCTATATGATAGACTGAGAAAAATGTCAAAAAATGACGGTGCACTGCGTGTATGTTATCTATATTTTTACGCTGCATCATCCGTTTTCTATGCGATAACATTGTGCTTGCGCTGTCTGATAGGATCTTATGGATTTAGATCATATCGGATTTTTAGAGTGAACAATCCATAAACAATACGTGTACAGAATAAAATCGGATGACATCGAATCGAATAAGATTGGTTTTTGTCGTAGGCAATTCGAACGCGGTCTAAGGATTTATGTATTGCCAACATTAACCCGAGATTAACACTGTTAATGTTTAAATTAAAATTATTTTTGACCGACATCAACTGAAGTAAGTATTTTAATGTAGCTTTGACTGCAAGCTGAATGTACTTTAGCCTAAAATTATCATACAACCTGATAAAATCTTACAAACGGAAGTACATATCAAATATTTATACATATATATCAGTTAACCTTGGTGCTTTCTGTGGCCGTGTGGCCGAGTGGTTAGAACGCCTGCTTCATAATCGTGAAGTCAGGAGTTCGAATCCAGTGGTCGCGCTAATCTCCTTGGGCAAGGGACTCAGCCACAATTGCTTTGCAGTACCTATGCGTTAAACAGGTACTACACTTTGCTCTAGGCGGATAAGATGATGGGTGGTGTAAAGGGCAATCTGGCCAGCCTACACACAATGCTTCGGCATAATAACCCGGATTGTCACATAGTGCCAATTGCATGTTTATCCGACTTTTGATGCATCTCATGAGCTATAGCTACTTGTTAAACTTCCTTTTCGGATGAATATATACCTAAACATCTGTGTCAAGTAGTTTCATCAAGTCAAATCAAGATCACTCTAAAAGCGTTACTTATGTCTTGTTGAGGAATTTTTGTTACGATGCAAGGAATTGTATTCTATAATGCTTGCTATATAAAATCGTATGCTCAAAACCGATTCGCATAGCTGCATGTATACTATGAAATTTCACATGATTGTAGAGAAAAAACTAATGTTCTCAACCAATTAATTCCGTTGATTTTGAAAATCGAGCGTCTTAAGACGATATATTGATCAGTTACTGAATAACGACAATCTCGCAATTTTAAACAAATCGGATAACCTAAACAAAATGCAACCATAACTAGCAACACATTCCACTTCACAATTGCTAACAACAGCAGATACATATAGCATAACCACACTGTATCATTTTTATGTTATCTTTACGTATATTATATTCCTGATGTCAAGATTCCCCCTAGCTTATCGTGTCAAATTTATTCCACTGGTGTGATCGCATAAAATTACGGTCTTCTTAGACCAAGTGAAGTTTAAGCATAAGGTTACGGTTAACTCTAAGCCTAAGCGTACACCTGAAGCTTATCGTCGGCTCATATAATTTTTTCTCCTGAGGTATTCATGTCATGTTTTCATTACCCCTCTTATTGGGGAAACTTCGCGCTTGACCTGATTCTATTGGGCTTCATATTGTATATGATAGATTTGTTGAATTAAATATATATAATAGAAATGTTGCACAAAAAACTATGCATCTTTGTTCCAAAATGCTGTTCAGTAAGTATCCAATAGTTACGCTCAATATGAAATGATTTGTATGTAGCTACAATTACAGTTCATTGTTTTAGTAATATTATATAATCTAAACAAATGGTAAGCCGCTATTATCATGTCATTCACAAATCAATGATTTGATTTATATATAATAGCAAGAGTGCATTAGGGAAGTGAATGACACTTCCCTGCACTCATGTATTAGCCCGTGTTTAATGTCGTGGGCGTTGTCGGCCTGACCCCCAGTTTTTTGAGGGGGGTAGCTCGGTCCTCCCCCTGTTTTTTGGGGGGTCGGTTGGACTTCCCCGCCCGCGACATCAAACACGGGCTAATACATGAGTACGGGGAAGTGTCATACTCTTCCCTAATACACTCTTGATAATTGTAATAATTATCCAATAGAGCAACAAAAGACATTGAATTGTTTTTTTAATTACGGACCTCTATTTCGCGTAGGGGCGTACAACCAGAGGAAATGTAAAAGACATTGTTTACGCCGAATTGGACATTTTTCTAGTTTAACTAATTATTGATAATTTCCAATTGTTTTTTTTAATTACGGACCTCTATTTCGCGTAGGGGCGTACAACCAGAGGAAATGTAAAAGACATTGTTTACGCCGAATTGGATATTTTTCTAGTTTAACTAATTATTGATAATTTCCAATTGTTTTTTTTAATTACGGACCTCTATTTCGCGTAGGGGCGTACAACCAGAGGAAATGTAAAAGACATTGTTTACGCCGAATTGGACATTTTTCTAGTTTAACTAATTATTGATAATTTCCAATTGTTTTTTTAATTACGGACCTCTATTTCGCGTAGGGGCGTACAACCAGAGGAAATGTAAAAGACATTGTTTACGCCGAATTGGACATTTTTCTAGTTTAACTAATTATTGATAATTTCCGATGTGGTTTGCTATACTTTATTCGATGAGGTTGAGGTGGCTTCCTGCCCTGTCTTTGCATATTTTTAATTGTTCACTACGTTTTCTCTTCGTTCATACATCGGATTGTTGTTTTTTTGACGATAAATGAAGCATGTCCAAGTTTCAGCGCTCGCTATAAGTGATGTTAACACCGGAAGCGAAATTTAATTTGTCTATGTTCGGTTGTTTGTGGATACACATTCTGTATAAATAATTTTGCGTTATTATTGTTATAAAGGCCGCTTTATGGCTATTAACTAGTATCTTGCAAGAAAGGGTGAAACGGACTGGCGGGTTTCAGCTATAGTTCTCAATATGTGTAATCACCTGTAACAGGCTTTGTTTTCGATTTATATACCATCTTAGGATCTATAGTTGGGTCCACAGGGAGCGAGCGGTCTCATGTTGCTCCCATCATCGAGCGTTGGCGGGCTTTACCGGCTCCACCAAATACCGTTGCACACCACAGGTAAGGCTATAATATGGACAAATCAGGCCCTACCCACTCCATCAGTAATTCCTGGATCCGTGGTTGCTAAAAACCGTGGAACACCTGGTCTGATAGTAATACTGGTTTTGTAGGAGTTAGGCCACTTCACGTAGTATTCATGTCGCGACATCGTAATAGCTGATCTCAGGTGCAAGAAACAGCGCATAACTGAATAAGTCAGGAAAGACGAAATGCTTTCGTTAAATTGTGTTCAAAGCCCTGAAAAAAATATAAAACAATCATGTGTTAGTCTAGTTGACCATACCATCATATTAAACGCAGAAAAAATCTTATACTGTTCTGAATTCCCCAAAAACTGAAAAACTGAAGACAGGCTATATTCTGGATCGTGTTCTCGACCCTAATACTTGTGAAAAGGTATGAAATATACATGCTAGACTATAGATAACCATACCAACGTATTCAGATAACGCCCTACGCGCAATACATAAAAAACAAATTAATGCACCCTACGCTTTGACATTGGGTTCCTCTACTCTAAACCCACTGAAAACTTCTAAAAGGCATCAAATATTTCTGCTGGACTCCGTATTACCACATCATATTCAGCGTATCGAAAAATATTTATGCAAACTATTCTTGATGCCCAGTACGGAATACATAACCAAACAAATGAACGTAGACGATATTCTGGAAATCGATTTCAATTAGGCCCAAACAAATACCCTTTGGAAAATCGTGAAGTATTTCTGCTGAACTTTAGATATTCAATGACTTCCAAATCGTCGTATGCGGTATACTAAAAAACCTCTATATAGACCATACAACATAAATATCACTTAACACAAATAACCATACAAATTGAAACAGACTTTTTGAAAATCCAGTTCAGCGACACTAAGCCCATTGGGGACGTCTGAAAAAGCATATATTGTTCGTTCTGGACTCTAGATAACTAAACAATTGCATTCTAGGTACTGAAAATTATATAGACCATTTTTGATGTCATGCATGCAATACGTAGCCAAACAAATGAAAACAGACATTTGGAAAATCCGGCTGGGCACCGGCAAGACCCCGGAAAGCTCACCAATAGTTATAACAAGTCAATCAGTAAAGTTGGACTCAATCAGTAAAGTTGGGCTCTAGAGATAACAAAAGCATCGTATTTGTCGTGCTTGATAATGTAATAAACGCTCGCTGTACAGTAAAAATTCGCAATAACATGCTGAAATTTAAAAAATCAATTTTGCTAGCAAAACGCCGCCGAACGATATTCAGGTCCATGGTGGCCGAGGCAGTGTTCCCCAAAGAGCGCGGATGAGCTGTCTCTTCATGATGTTCTGCGATTTTTTTTGAGAAGCCTATTCGCGAGATATTGGGTGCCAACGAATCGTACCCTTATAGCCAGATTTGACAAAATACCTTTCAACACCTATTTATGCCATTTTGACCCGAACATGGTGTTAGAACTGAAGGACATATCGTTACCACATTTGCTATCCAACAGAAAATTTATCGAAATCCATTCACCCGAAGGCAGGTTATGACCCAACAGAAAATTTATCGAAATCCATTCAGCCGAAGGCAGGTTATGACTGACACCGACTGATAAAAAAGAAATTTTCATTCACGATCTCCCCATAGCCTTCAGTGAAAACTCCGTTCAATTGGATAGCTCTGCGTCAACAATAATCGCTTTACATATAATTTTACATTTATTTGGAATTATATAAATATTAAAATGTATTGGAACCCCTATTCATGAGCTGTACGTAATGGGATTATACGCGTATATACTATTTATTATTGAGGTAATAACCCAGGTGCAATTGAATAATAAATCGTAATTATATCCGTTACCAGGCTTTTTCAACGTGACAACCCTTAATATACGTTACCACCCACTGTAGAGTTGCAGACTGTATTAGGATACTTATCGTTGACATTCCATCACTTGCAAGGTAATTAGTGAGAACCGACTATTTCACATTGTATAATCGCATGTGTGCGATAAGTTAAGTATGTTTTGGTCGAAGAATTACATTCAGGTTTTGTCTCCAGGTTTTGGTTTATAATCATACAGACCAAATAAAACGATACACATTTTTTTCGACCAAAATCCATCTAAATTGTAGCATTATCGCAGAAGAGTGAACTAATATTGTTGCAACGTCAAGCAGACAGATTGAAATAATGTTGAAACAATACATTTATTTAATACACCAATTTTCGAAGATTTTACGAAGAAATTTTTTGTAGTGATTGAGTTATCTCAAAACATTCTATCGATGATCACAGCTGCCGCCTTTGAACGTTTATATACCGTAGTACTATTTGTTTGTTGTAACTCAATCCTATTATGAGTTATATTTGTTTTGAAAAACTATTTGAAACGCCGCTCAAGCTAAAGTGTGGGCCCACCGTGAATCCAACATCAACCTGCCGCAAGCGAAGCAGACGTGCTGACCATAACACTATTGAGCTGCATCAAACGCCTGATAATAAGAAATGTTATTTACAGCCTTAGCCTATTTAGGTATTTCATTATGCCACATGATGTCTGCACCTGCACATATTGAAGAATTTTGATCTTATATTATGAATTTGGATTTAAAGAACGTTAATCTGTTTCATAAATTTAATGAATATGAATCACGTTCACTACGCACGCAGGGTTTTAAATGCCTGCAATAGAGTACAAAATTTTAAGTATTTCAGACATTACACTGTTTGTTTTTTATAAGCTCACACATGTTTTGAGAACCCGTCGTTGAGCTTTTCGTTGAAAAATAACAATTTTTTACATGTTTTTAGATTAGTCAGTCAGCTGATATTGTTCGTAATCACTACTCAAGAAATGGAAATTAACGATGCTATTTTGTTTTAAATTATATATAGCTAGTTAAATTGTCGTTTGGGTTATTATAACTTTGGCTCTGCTTGCTTGTTTTCATAACATTTTCACTCAATGTAATAATAATTTAGCCAATTTTAGAAACAAACATATTTTAAACTAGTGCTCATTGTTTGTTTTATTACTGAATCGCCATGACTATAATGACGATTACGTTCAATATATCTTTTGAGGTATAAATTTTGTATAGATTAATGGCGAATATCCAAATTCATCTCTGGTAATATAGACGTGATGGTTCTTTGGCACGTAGGAGTACTTTTGATCCATTTTCATACATATGCATCTACGATTGGCGTAGCATTGTAGTCAGACAGGGCCAACTCATTCACTGCAATGAACCCTGTATCTCTGTAAACATGTCCACGATTATCTTCAGTTTACTATCTTATTTCTGATAAAGAAATCTTTTTTGCATTGCTGTAGTTACGGTGTCGTTGAATGCCGTGATTGCTGCAAACGAATTTCGAAGGACGTTTGCTTTGATGTAGTGCCCGTTCGTCTTTAGTTAAAAGTATAATTTAGAACAGTGTTGATAAGACTAAAAATTGCATTTTGTGTAAAGCTGAATGCTAGTTAGGCAGCTTTCTACAGGACATGTGCTTTCGAGCAATATTTTTTGCTTACCCGATAAAAAGCAGTTTCCAAAATGTATGGGGGTTTCGCACTTTTGGCTTCAGCGACGTTTTGCTTTTAATCACTTTTAAAAGATGCAAAATATCAAAACTCAACTAAATATGGGCCTTTAACTAAAAATTATGGTTCTGGAAACCAGGAGTTCCAATCTAAAAAGATCTTTGGGAACATGTAAAGCTTGGCATTCAGAATAAGCATTGGTTTTGCTTCTGTGTAAAAATTATCATTATGGTCCGTTTCACTGATGCAAGGTGGCTGATGGCGTATCACATTTGATTTTAGTCTGTTTTTAGTTTTGCGACCCATATAAAACACTATGTTAGCTCAGAAAACTTTAGAGAGTCCTAGTTACCTCACGCCATTTCGGGTCAATTTTGTTGCAATGCAACTTTATGATTAACTTGTTTTCAAAATCATAAATCTTTCATGCTATACACTAGAAGCGAGAAGTTTGGCTCACTCCGGTCGTTACGGTACAGTGTGACAAACAATAAGGGCCCGGCGAATCGCCAACCGGCATAAAATGGCCGAGAAAAATATTCCAATCCAGCCCGGGTGAGCCGACAGATGTCTGAAACAACCCGAAATGGACCGGTTCGATCCGGCCAAAAAATAAAGAGTCAAACTTACAATACTTATATATAATCCTTATATCTTATCAATAATTAATCCTTATATTATCTTATAATACTTATATATGTAATCGATATGCTACTATGTCTATTCTACCACATCACACTACAGTATTTTAGGATAGCATTTTCATTTCAACAATAAGATGAATTTAAATAAGATCTATGTTACCTTGAAATTGACCTTAGTATTAAATTTTCGCATTTTTATACCGCCCGTTAAATCAGACGGACGGTTTTCGGCAATGAAAATTTCAGAGCACCGACTCCGAAAATGCGACTTCGCTAAGTTGCATTGTGCAGGCGAGAAGTTTGATTGAGGCCTGACTACGCCGGATGTGCTCACTTTGATTTTAAGCAAACTCCTGAGGTATTGTTGGAAAGGAGCTAGCGCATAGTAAACTTCAGGCACGTAGTTCGGATTTCAAATTGTTGAGAGGGGCACACCGAAGCATATGTCAAAAACAATAAATGCAAATTAATGAAAGCAATAAAAGCAAATCCAGTTTTCATACTCATGACCAAAAGCTCGAAAAGGTTTTAAAGACTAGTAAACATACACCGATTTATAAAATAATATTTAGCCTTCGTGTGGACTGTAACCCATGCCTGTGTACAACCTTGGCCGGAGTCGATCAGTCCTCACGATGTGTTCGCATCATCAGGAGCGCCTCGAGTTTATCTTCCTTAGGGGCGCCCGAATAAAGAGACCATGCGCTACAGCTCACAGGTATAGGGCATCGTTCTTAAGGCATCCATTCTTAAGTATACTGTCAGTAGGATAACGATGTTTGGAAAATTTAGGTATATTGGCCATTTAGCCAAGATCTTAGCACCGCAATGGCAGTTTCTTCCCTGTCATTTGAGGAAACGTCTGTTCATTGCGCTGATTTCAAAGCCACCACTTTCCTTTCACGATGGCACGTGCATGCTGCAACAAAGGTGCCATTTCATCCCATTAAACTTTCGCCTTTGAAATAATATTTTCGGACTGAGACACAAGCGAGAGAGGTTTTGAAGATGTGGGCCGAATCGAAGTCCAATATCGCTTATTACGTTTTCAATTGGAAAGAAGTAAATTAGTAATAATTCTCTGGTGAAGAGTTCCCTGTATTAAAAATTCTCTGGCATTTATCTGGCGAATAATTCCCTATACTTGGCAATAATTGTTCAGTGAAGAGGTTTGGTGCGGCAAACTGATCGTATTTGCCTTTGTCCGTCCGGATATTTGACATTGATGGCGCATATCTCTGCCAGAGTCACTGCTTCACTCAACTCTAACGTAAAACTTTGATCTGTATGGAAATTGCTCGGTACTGTCCGAACATCATTGGTGTCAGCAACTTGCACAGTCAAAGTTGCTTCAGCAAAATGAAGCCTATGGGACGTAAGACAAAAGGGAACCAGCAAAATTCTCGAAAATAACCGTTCCATCGATGAATTCAAATTGAATAATTGCAGTTGGCAGATTTTTTTTATCCAGACGTGCTGCATCGCTGTTTTCAGTTTTTCCTCAGTTTTCAGTTCACCAGTTTTCTAATCTCGTATTCAACATCAAGAGATATACCTCCAACACCGCAGTCCAAAAAATAGAACACATGGAAAGTACTTCTCAAGGGCTTCTGCTCAACTCACCGAAACTCAGTCTCACCGTTCTAAATGTTGGGCATAAATTTTCGCGTTCTATGTTTCTTGTTCTGAGAATGTGGATTTATTTTGGTTTGTTGAAACCTCAACGTTCAAATATACAAACAAACATAGTTCTCAGTTCCAGTACAACATTCCAAAATATTTGAACTAATTTGAACAAATTACATGTTTCAAAAACATAAGTTTTAAATGGGCTAATGGCAATTAAAATTTATTATGTCTGCGTATTTGTTAAAAAATGCAATATTTGTATATATAAAAATCATTGTTAGATCGTAAACAATTTAAACGAGGAGGCACGAAATTCTTACCGGCCAATTGTTAAAAGATGTCAAATCTTTCATTTTTGATCCTGTATTACTCAAAGTGGTTTGCTTTAGTATGTACTACGGCTTCAGTTATCGTCAAAATAAAATGAAATTTGATTGCATTATTGCCCCATGTCCGGCAACACTCGGCTTCAGTTATCGTCAAAATATAATAAAATTTTATTGCATTAATGCCCCAAGTCCGGCAACACTCGGCTTCAGTTATCGTCAAAATATGAAATTTTATTGCATTAATGCCCCAAATCCAGAAACACTCGGCTTCAGTTATCGTCAAAATATAATGAAATTTTATTGCATTATTGCCCCAAGTCCAGCAACACTCGCTTCAGTTATCGTCAAAATATGAAATTTTATTGCATTAATGCCCCAAATCCAGAAACACTCGGCTTCAGTTATCGTCAAAATATAATGAAATTTTATTGCATTATTGCCCCAAGTCCGGCAACACTCGGCTTCAGTTATCGTCAAAATATGAAATTTTATTGCATTAATGCCCCAAATCCAGAAACACTCGGCTTCAGTTATCGTCAAAATATAATGAAATTTTATTGCATTAATGCCCCAAGTCCGGCAACACTCGGCTTCAGTTATCGTCAAAATATGAAATTTTATTGCATTAATGCCCCAAATCCAGAAACACTCGGCTTCAGTTATCGTCAAAATATAATAAAATTTTATTGCATTAATGCCCCAAGTCCGGCAACACTCGGCTTCAGTTATCGTCAAAATATGAAATTTTATTGCATTAATGCCCCAAATCCAGAAACACTCGGCTTCAGTTATCGTCAAAATATAATAAAATTTTATTGCATTAATGCCCCAAGTCCGGCAACACTCGGCTTCAGTTATCGTCAAAATATGAAATTTTATTGCATTAATGCCCCAAATCCAGAAACACTCGGCTTCAGTTATCGTCAAAATATAATGAAATTTTATTGCATTAATGCCCCAAGTCCGGCAACACTCGGCTTCAGTTATCGTCAAAATATGAAATTTTATTGCATTAATGCCCCAAATCCAGAAACACTCGGCTTCAGTTATCGTCAAAATATAATGAAATTCTATTGCATTAATGCCCCAAGTCCGGCAACACTCGGCTTCAGTTATCGTCAAAATATGAAATTTTATTGCATTAATGCCCCAAATCCAGAAACACTCGGCTTCAGTTATCGTCAAAATATAATGAAATTTTATTGCATTAATGCCCCAAGTCCGGCAACACTCGGCTTCAGTTATCGTCAAAATATGAAATTTTATTGCATTAATGCCCCAAATCCAGAAACACTCGGCTTCAGTTATCGTCAAAATATAATAAAATTTTATTGCATTAATGCCCCAAGTCCGGCAACACTCGGCTTCAGTTATCGTCAAAATATGAAATTTTATTGCATTAATGCCCCAAATCCAGAAACACTCGGCTTCAGTTATCGTCAAAATATAATGAAATTTTATTGCATTAATGCCCCAAGTCCGGCAACACTCGGCTTCAGTTATCGTCAAAATATGAAATTTTATTGCATTAATGCCCCAAATCCAGAAACACTCGGCTTCAGTTATCGTCAAAATATAATGAAATTTTATTGCATTAATGCCCCAAGTCCGGCAACACTCGGCTTCAGTTATCGTCAAAATATGAAATTTTATTGCATTAATGCCCCAAATCCAGAAACACTCGGCTTCAGTTATCGTCAAAATATAATGAAATTTTATTGCATTAATGCCCCAAGTCCGGCAACACTCGGCTTCAGTTATCGTCAAAATATGAAATTTTATTGCATTAATGCCCCAAATCCAGAAACACTCGGCTTCAGTTATCGTCAAAATATAATGAAATTTTATTGCATTAATGCCCCAAGTCCGGCAACACTCGGCTTCAGTTATCGTCAAAATATGAAATTTTATTGCATTAATGCCCCAAATCCAGAAACACTCGGCTTCAGTTATCGTCAAAATATAATAAAATTTTATTGCATTAATGCCCCAAGTCCGGCAACACTCGGCTTCAGTTATCGTCAAAATATGAAATTTTATTGCATTAATGCCCCAAATCCAGAAACACTCGGCTTCAGTTATCGTCAAAATATAATGAAATTTTATTGCATTAATGCCCCAAGTCCGGCAACACTCGGCTTCAGTTATCGTCAAAATATGAAATTTTATTGCATTAATGCCCCAAATCCAGAAACACTCGGCTTCAGTTATCGTCAAAATATAATGAAATTTTATTGCATTATTGCCCCAAGTCCAGCAACACTCGGCTTCAGTTATCGTCAAAATATAATGAATTATTGCCCCAAGTCCGGCAACACTCGGCATCAGAGGTATACTTGAGGGCTCCAAAATTGACTTTATGTAGATGTTCATAGAGATGTTTACCTGATTTTATGCACAGATTATAGCAACTCGGATTCTTTTTATGCTGTGGCCAAGTAAATGCACTTATCGCAAGTTTACGATCATTTGGCAACTCGGATCATGTCGCTGCCCACAGGTTTATGGTAATGAATTTAATATCCACATATTTGTATTAGGGTAACATAGAGTACAGACACTTTGATATCCATGGCTGAGAATTGTGATTCACTAAATGTGTTTTCGTCACTTTGGTCGCATTATTCTTTGGATATAATATATTTTTGCCTCACACTAAAATGCACATGATATTTATTGCAATTATAGTACAGAGTCAAAGTTTCGAAAGTTAATGATTCCACGATATATTCACTATTTAGAGTGCTTTGTTTGTGAGTAAAACAGTAGTTACTGACACTTTTATGGAAAAACGTCTTCAACTTAATGAATTCAAAATTTACATGGTGAATCGGCATAAATATTGGTTTTTAATTTCTCGTGATGTCCAACATCTTAAATGAGTTTATCATTTGCATGGTGAATTGGCATGACGCTTGGTGTATTATCGACTCACGAACTACAAGTTAACGTATGTTGAGTTTATGATTTGCATGGTAAATTACTATGAAGCTTTGTGTAATCGGGAGTCGGGCTACAAGTTAACTTGGATTTTAAGATTCTAAAATATGTGATGTCCAGCAAATTTATAAGTTTACGATTTGCATAATGAATTAGCACAGGCTGTCTGGGTGTATTCTTGACTATCGAGTTACAAATTTAGATGGGTTTTAGCAGTAGTAGCATATGTGTCGTCCAGACACTTATATTTCAATGGATCACTATTAAATTCTCAACTCGGACCTGTTCACAATAAACTAATGTGCCCAAAATTGCTAACACAATTAAAGTCATTCTCTACCGCAACATGCACGAATTTAGGGTTTTTATGAATGATGTATGTTCTTCAAAGCATTGATGTATAAAATTCAAATTCTAACGGTGGTTTGCAATCGGGTCAGGCGAATAATAGTTGCAGTATTTTTTATTCTTTTCGAATAAATTGTTTGAGCTATACCGTATCTTAGCTAAATCTAAATTTATAAATATAAAAACATTAAAAAACCAAAAACCCAAAATGTTAATGTGTTACCATTAAAGCAAAAGTATGTTATCGATTCTAACTTAATAATTGCGATTTGAACGTGACGGTACGATGGTAATCAACATAATTGCGACGCACAACCATCAGCATTACCATCATTCGAAGAGTTTTTCAAAGGGTACTGTCGCACAGATCACAATTAATCAAGGTTAATAAGAATAAAATGCAGACCTTTATATATAAATCATTGATACAACACCGAATTGTGCAGAAGAAATATTTTTCCATCATGATATCTGCGACAAAAACGTTCCATAATCTCATCATGTAATTGCCGTATGTCTGTTTGTGTGTCTGTGTGTGTCCCAAGTTTTGGATATGTCACATATTTTTGATCATAACTTTTGAAACTGTTTATGGATTTTTATGCGGTTATTTTGTTGGGTAGGAAATCGATATGGGAATGCAGGACAATATTTTTGGGCACCCCTTATGTTTTTTTCACAACCCACCCCCTTGAAATAAAAAATAGTGTCATTTCATTGGTTTTGATGATGTAACTTTTCAACTGCTTCATGGATTTTGACAATCTTTTTTGTTTTATTTATTGAAGACGTGACCAAAATATCGACGAACTTTTTCAAAGGGGATGTACCCCCTAATTGGAGGACCCCCTTTAAACTATCTTATGATATAATTGCCTTATGTCTGTCTGTGTGACCCAAGTTTTGTGTTTGTCACATATTTTTGACCATGACTTTTGAAA
>JASANE010006456.1:0-44061 GCA_030248225.1 Trileptium ribeirensis | reverse complement strand
AACCAACCACTTTGCTATCTGGGAGCTGTTACTCGGTTCTTTGTAAACTTGCAAAGTGAACGAATAACGCGAGTGCAAACATACATAATACGACACACTTTGTTAGCTAAGGGCGTTGGAATATGAGGTAATCCCAAATGAGCGAGTCAGGCATGAAAGGTTTGACACGATATTTGTCGCATTCAGCAGTCAATATAAACATTTTTTTAATATATTAGGCTTGTGAATCCTTAGCTAAACTGTAAATTTAAAGTTGCTTTGATTCTGAAAACCTGACCTTGAATTAAAGATATCTTAAATGAAAGTGTCACATACACTTAAGAACCAGTATGCGTAACAGACTGCGTACAGTTATGAATAAAATTCATAATAGCAAAACAAATTTATGCCCGAACAATTATATATATAGGAGTATTAAATTTAAAACAACGTTGTCTTGAAATACTTGACGGCATAAATTTCCGTATATATAAATAATCAAAATAATATACTTGAAAAGCTGAAGGGAAAAATCAAATGGAAAGTAGACTCCTTGAATTTACAAGATTGCTGCTATTCATAGGCTTTCGTGGTGCCAATCTTCCCTGACATTTCGTTTGGCCACGCCCGGAATTTCTGTGACTTCAAAGTGTTCAAGTTTCATCAATGCAAGAATACATTGGGGTTTTGCTGGGTAAAACTTTTGAGTTTCAAAACTCAATCGTATTAAGGACTATATATATTATGACCTAGATTTGAACTCAAATATGTGAAATGGAATTTTACGTTACTTATACTAAGACTAAAATGAAGCTTCTTGCGGATACAAAACTAAAAAAGTTTTAAGTTATTCAACGGCAGAAACTATAAGTCAATGATGAAATCATATGTATGAACCAGTAAAAGTATGTAATGGTATATATTTAAAATACATAAACTGCAAGTAACATATCCTTCATAAGTTTGCTAGGTATAGCTCTCGCATTCAAATTTCGCTGGCTTGGATACAAGGGCGCAGGTACGATTTGAAAAGTGGGGGGGGCAGCTTTGTAGGACAGCTCTACACAAAATATATATAATGTAAAAAAAACTGAAAACATAAAATCCGAAGTCGCTTTAACTATTGCCTTTATAAAAGATTATGTTTTAAACAGTGGGGGCACTGTCCTCCACTTCAAAAAGTGGGGGGGACCAGTCCCCCATGACCCGCCTTATCTGCGCCCTTCCTTGGATATATATTTAAATTGTCGACGAAGAATTATATTTATACATTCAGGTATGATATTTTTTCAGTACTAACTGAAAAACCCAAAATTTTAATTAAATTTTAAAGCGTGTCGTTTGCTTAGTGTTGTGATTATCAAAAACATTCGAACTATTATGACATGATGTGTACATTTGGAATTTTCTATGAAGAAGCGCATGGAAATAATACTATGGGCGCTTGAAAAGCAGGTAGTCATACTTTAGGTTTATATATGGGTGAGAATACAGCGACGTGCTTGATGGTTTCTGCTGCGAATTTACATTATGTCAATCCATTGAGGTTATACAGTATGAGTTGTAATGCATAAACAAAGTATACAGAACTGGCAATGGGCAACGGACTTGAAAGTGTTTTATGCCGTTTTTATATAAATGAGAATACAATCACTTACTTGATACTTTTAATTGAAAATATTCATTATACATGTACAAGTTTCGGAGGTACGGAATACAATGCAGGCGTAAATGACGCATTCAAGAGGATCGTGTGAAATATCCAGTTGAACGAGTTTTTCTAGAAGTTTAATTTAATCGCAGTGAAGTTTTATTAAGCTATATAATTTCTCAACTACTTCGGATGGACGTAACACAGTTTTCTGGAACGAATGGAAGGGAAGGAGGGTGGGCTTTAAATTCGTAGTCACGGCCCTGGTTTAAATAAAGAATGTTAATCTATTACTATATATTTCCCTTCATATACTCACAGTATTCTCATAAAATTCTTAGCCCTCAAACAGTTACTGTATCCCAGTATATATTTAATATATCCATTCGTAGTAAAATAGTAAATTATAGTTTTGATATATATAATACCGGAATTTCATTTTGTTAGGTCTTTTTAAAACATTTCTCAACCAAAACTGCCGCACACTGTAGGCAACAAAATTGTAAAAGCTGAAACTGGGCCACTTTCGAGCACCAAATTAGAACCGAAACCCAAAATAACCCGAAACAGTTTCCCTTCGTATTATTGCTGTTGAATGATATTCTTGATTTAGTTTCTTTCTCTAAAACAACAATGTTTTCTGAAACGAAACGATGGTCTCGTGTGGTGACATGACGTACCATCTTGTGGAATTTGGTATGATCTTGTTAAAATAAGCGAATATAAAATAAACTGGATTTTTGACTGTGCAAGTCCACCAATACAGGATGGGTACTTATAAGGGCAATATGTCTGCTACTAGAATTATTCAAACTTAGTGTTGTATGAACACGCAAAATGAGGTACATTTATAAAATATTAAAAATTATTTGCTACAGATTACTGCAATTTAGATGACCTAATTTTTGCTTTTTTAACGCATACTTACTCAGTTTGGCACATATTTTAACGATTGTCTTGATAAATTATCTTAACACATTTTGTGATAGATATTTTTCTAACTTCAATGCAATTGTGGGTCAAATTTTATTAACCAAGTGGTAGTGTAAGTTTTGTTTAACCCTTTGCTGAATGTGTTTGTGCGTACTAAATCAACTACTACGACAGTTGCGAGTTACTTGTAACCAGCTGTTACTTGTCATAAATCTTATAGCTCCTCGCAAAGCCTTCCACCAACAACACACGAACAAACCAGCGTTCTATGCAAAACTGCGGTCATAGAATGGTATGCAATATACAACGTCGCTTTACATTAAGAACGATAATATCAGCCAGAGATGGAACAAGGTCCCGGGGTCACGTCTTTGTCCGAGTACCCGGGCCACGACCATGACCTGGTACTGATCCGTCTTATTCAGAATACGAACGTACTATTCTCTGCACTCTACTCATCAGAGCGGAATAGCCTCTCTTCTCCATATCTCAATCTCGCATTTTGCCTTATTTATTGTCTGTTGTGCTCTCTGTAAAGACACAATGAATACTCAAGCGCATGGAAACCCAAATGTTTAACGACGATTGCTCTACATTAACAATAAGAATCTGACCAGAAGAGCGGAAAGTTGGCAAGGGTTGGTACGTTGGGCGGCTTTGTGAAACACGCTCATGCCGTGACGCCCCAATACGCCATCTAAGCCCTGAACATCACATGTGTTTGTTTATTTTCGTATCGGTTTTATACACAAGAACTTGCAATTTAGTTGCGTTGGTGCCTAGCGACTTCACATGATGACAAACCTACTTTCTAAACTCAACAAATTGGCTCACATTTAATACCTAATTTTGTAGACGACTGTAGGCTCTGGCTAAGGCAGTGGAGTGCGCGTGCAAAATTTTTTGAATCCAGGGTACCCGCGAAAATTGAACGCCTGTACACCATGGCCAGCCCCGAACTCGCGAGCTCAGATAATTTTTTGTGACCCTCTGAGCCGGTAAATTGTAAACTTATATAGCGGGGTGTGGAAGTTTTTCATTATTGAGTTTATACTATTTATCTGCATTACGCTTTGTAATAGTGAATTCTTTGCTAGCGGCATTCGTGCCCCGAGTATACTACGAAGAAAGTGACCCACTGTTATTACTGACGTCTTACCACCCATAGAGTCTCCTTATACGAAAAGTTTTAATGTCTTAACAAAACTTAATGATATTGTAAAACTGGCCAGAGCGCCGATTCAATAAATAACGTAAGATTCGGACGTATAACCACGAACACAGACTTTCAGATGGCGCCCACTAAAGGAAACGAACCATCCACCCTATTGAACAGCGTTCAGTAAAGGGAACATTTTAACATTTCTATGACAACGGTCACAGCTTAATAAAGGGAACGACGGAGTGGCCGCCTGAGGATATCACCTAGTATGTAGTTTCGACTGCGGGTGATCAAAAGATATACCATGACAAGGACATGGCCCACAAAACGAGACCGCTATGTCTTAAAAATGCCACTATCTAGTCGAAACCAATTAGTAATTTCGCCAAAAGAACTGACTGCTGAACAGGCAGGATTATACACGATACAGGTTCCCACTACTATCTACTACCCGCAGGTTCTACATTTGAAATGTACCCGGCGATGCCCGCGGGTACCTGTGAAACTCGCTCGCACGCACAGCTATGGGCTAATGTCATACAAAAAAAAACAAGTACAATCCATCTGTAATAGCAGGTTGCCAAGAATATATTCAACTGCTTTCTAATACCGTTTCTTTTACATATTCTCACAATTAGTACACAATGGCTGCTTTGGAAATGGCTTTGAAGTAACATACTACCGTGACAGGGTAACTGGGTCATCTGGTCACCGGGTCACTACCATGACACTGGGTCCAAATACGGTGACCCGGTTCCATCCCTGATATCAAAACTATATAGGGTATTAGGCTTAATTTCGAGGGAAATCAGTAAATAGATCATATAGATATTGTTCAAAATCGTGGTCTCCCAATTTTGCACAAAACATTATAATTCTGGATTTTTAATGCATTTCGGCAAAAATGACAGAACAACATGACAATAATCAAATACAATTTCTGTTATCCAGAATTCGAAAGTAATACTACAGAATAGCTAAGAATTTGTTAGGTTAGATTGCTCATAGAATAGCTAGACGCTAAGGTAAGTACAAATTGAAATTAATGACTGAAATGAACACACTGTAGCTTCTTAATTTGAGGGATAAATAGTGAGCTCATTCCACTCGCGAGCGAAGCGAGCGAGTGGAACGAGAATTTTCAAATTTGGCTCTGGAGGGGGGTTGAGGAGGTCCTGTGTATGTGTGTGTCAGTGTGTGTGTCTGTCGCACCTGGATCTCGATAACGGTCGGGCGGATTTTGATGCAAGATTCGATTCGAACGATGATACCATTTGAACCGCAATGGGTGTAGTGACGGAGCCCGATTTTGAATTTTTTCCCGTGGGAAAAGTTATGGGGCAAAATGACGTCATTTTGGCCCATTTTTCGGGCACCCCTTCCAGTTTTTGCGACTTTTCGCAATAAGTAAACGAGGTATCCCCAAACTAATAGGCCTATCCATGTAGCTTTACCAGGGCTTTCCAATGATATATAACAAGTTTTTCAATTACTTCCCAATCTGGAGTCTATAAGCTTATAGTTGGCGCCAAATTTCATATTTGGTGAAAAGTCGTGGAAAATGTACCTAAATGTGTGTTTTTTGTCGCTTTTAGTGTCTTATATGGGGTTTTCTGGGCCAACAAGCTCATTGCGAGTGTCAAAAATATTGTGTGGCAGATATTTTTCACACTTCTGCTTCATACTTGGTATGAAAAATGAGAATTTTCTCAAGGGTCGGTTTGAATTCTTTAACGTTCTTTTCACGGTCAATTTAGGGTTTTATTGAATTATTGAATTGTTAGTTCATTGTTTTTGTACTCGTTGTATGATGTTTTGTCTACTGAATACGTTGGCTATCAAAAGAGGCGAATGTAACTATGATTCATCAATCACGGTTTATATAATGCTGCACCTGCGTACTGTGTGTAGGCTTTGTTTGTGTGTGCTTTCTACAACAGACTTCGGGGGATTGTTCTCACCACTCGAATTCTGCCTCGCAAGCGAGCTTCACTAGTTAACATTATGCGTCGACCCGTCAGCTAATAACTTATGCTCTACCGTTGTACATATGGAAAAATGAGCCACCTGACGGTTCAAGTTAATAAGTATTGGGTGCAATTTGTACGTAGTTCTACAAACTTTACTTTTCCAATTTAATCGAAATAATACAAAGTCATTTTTGCGATTCTATCCTAAGCTACGGCCCTTAAAAATGTTGAGTTTAGGTCAGTTGTCATTTGAATAGATAATGATATGAAAGTCAATTTTGATTTTAGCTTGATGCTTAAAAGATCAATTTTATGAGTACAGTAAATAATAATTCAGTCCGTTGACCTATTATAATTATAAAACTCAAGTTTTGGTAGGCCTGTAGAAAATTAAGACTTATGTGGCAACCGATAATTGTTATGTTATAATCATCTTCCAATTTCATGAAAACAACTGATCTTAACAAGGTACAGCAAAACATCTTAGTCGAATAAGAAATAAGAAACTGTTTCCATTATCTCCTTTTAGAGTTCTTCAATTAGGGAAACTAAGGATGATAGTTGAGCACAAAAGCTTATTTGTTATTTGAAAAAGAATGGAAGCGAAAAACATGCATTAATAAAAACAAGCCTTAAAACTGTTCCTCCAAATAAGATTATTTGAAAGTACGTAGGTAGTATTTCAGGAACAACAAAGAATTGTGCTAATATAAACTGTCGGTCTTGGAACACGATCGTCAGAAAACCAACCGAAGTACCAGCTGATGTTAATCCATGACCATGACAGATGATGTATGCACATGTGGCCTTGTGAGTTTTGAAGTTGTATGCTGACTACACAACCATAAACTATTTAATAATTCTAGTACACATGAATTCGCATCTTGTCTAAGGTTTATATACCTATGAATCAAAAGCAGATAGACAAAATATATACGTGAAAAGCGCTAAAAAGACATTTATACTAAACTAAACTCAACATATTATTAGGTTATTTCATGGCACATATACAGTTACCCATTGTACGAATTTTTTTATCATAGACTCCTGATGATAAATATATTTGAAGTTGCAGCATGTGCAGACACAGAAGCCGAAATTGTAGCCTCAGTAGTAGCTAAATGACGGGTTAGTACGTTTGAGATACAAAGTTCAGAACATCAATATTTGAAGTTATTACGAATTACAACGAAAGTATTATCTTCTTTATTTTAGCCGGGAAATATGGTACGACAGTGCAAATGTATAAATTCAGCTAAATCACTCAACAAGAACAGTTGTAATATCACTAGTGAAGCTCGCTTGCGAAAGCTGTTGTAGAAAGCACACGCAAACAAAGCCTACACACAGAACGCAGGTGCAGCATTATATAAACCGTGAGTGATGAGTTATAGTTACGCCCGCCTATTTTGATAGCCAACGTATGCAGTAGACAAAACGTCATACAACGAGTAGAAAAACAATGAACTAACAATTTAATAATTCAATAAAACCCTAAATTGACCGTGAAAAGAACGTTAAAGAATTCAAACCGACACTTGAGAAAAATCTCATTTTTCATACCAAGTATGAAGCAGAAGTGTGAAAAATATTTGCCACACAATATTTTTGACACTCGCAATGAGCTTGTTGGCCCAAAAAACTCCATATAAGACACTAAAAGCAACAAAAAACACACATTTAGGTGCATTTCCCACCACTTTTCACCAAATATGAAATTTGTCGCCAAATATAAGGCTTATAGACTCCAGATTGGGAAGTTGTTGAAAAACTTGTTATATATCATTGGAAAGCCCTGATAAAGCTACATGGGATAGGCCTATTAGTTCGCGGATATCTCGTTTACTTATTGAGAAAAGTCGCAAAAACTGGAGGGGTGCCCGAAAAATGGGCCAAAATGACGTCAATCTGCCCCTTTCTTTTCCCACGGGAAAAAATTCAAAAATCGGGCTCCGTCACTACACCTAAATCGACCATTGCGGTTCGAATGAGCTATCTTGCATCAAAATTCTATCGAGGGTTATCGAGATCCAGGTGCGACAGACACACAGAGACAGAACGTCCTCAACCCCCTCCAGAGCAAAAATTGAAAATTCTCGTTCCACACAAATTTAATAATTGCGTAAAAATCGACTTACAGCTCGCTTCGCTCGCTCATTTCACTCGAATTCAAATACATCATGTACACGAGGTAAAGTATAAAAGAGCCTTCTAGCAAACCTTATTTGTAAGCATAAAATAAATTAGTACTGGAATAAAGTGTAATAGTTTGTTTCAAGTAAAATATAAACTAGACAACAAGTCGGAAATGTATATTTATGATCGCACAACTGCATAAAAGGTACCATCGAGGATAACTGAATTTGGACTAGGATGCTTGAATGTTATGCAAGCGTATTTCTCTTAATCTGGCAATCCCGTGCCGACATACAGAGCAATTGGAGGAATACGTTGCACAGTTTTATATAACTTATCTTTCTGGTAAATATTGACTTGATCAAATTGGTTTTAGCTTTCAACCTATATGATTATAATAAACATTTTCTAGTTCACCCGTCAAATTACGATATAAAATACACAGCAACGAACCCCCCAAAATTATATTAAATTATATATTAACGCAAACTTTCCTGCAATCCTTAAATTTCACTTGAAAATCTAATATTTATCCTTGATAAAAATTGACGAAATATATACTCAATATATATTTCATGAGATATATAAAACAAGTAAAAAGGACCCCATGAAAAGGCTGTATCAAACGAATGTTAAAATCACTAAAATATACCATAAACTACTTAACGATGTATATTTAAAATTGATAAATGACCTACGAAAAATACATACTCACACCTATCGACTAATTATGATCACTTTACACAACAACGCTGTTGTAACAGTTTAGTAAACGCGTCATAAATTAGACTAAGAACGTCCCAAAAT
Organism: Trileptium ribeirensis; assembly: GCA_030248225.1. Classification (NCBI taxonomy): domain Eukaryota; kingdom Metazoa; phylum Nematoda; class Enoplea; order Enoplida; family Thoracostomopsidae; genus Trileptium; species Trileptium ribeirensis. Next base: position 35,423 of record JASANE010006456.1, on the reverse strand, counting down.
GCGAGTTCTGCAAACAAGTAATAGCATTTAAAACCGCCTGAAATAGCAAAACGTGGACGTAACAAACGGGTCTGTTTCAGGATAATTTTTGTGACACAATTAAAGAGAAGCTGCTACAGTAAGATATTCAATCTTCCTTCCAGACAAGTGAAGATTTTTGGCGTTTATAAGTCTGCATTATGTACTATCAAATATATCGTTTACCATATCTCTGCTGATTTAAAATTATTTATACACGCATTTGCGCTTAGTTTATAGTTCTTTAAAGAGAGCAATGTCATAGGTTTCCAAAATTTATCGAAATGTTGCATGCGATAACTACCGTGTCACTAAGAAAAAACTTAATTATATTACCTGAACGTTATATGGCATTGGCATCATAGAATCAGTATAAAAAGAATGTAATACTCATGCCAAATGACTGAGCGATAAAGCGGCGTTCACGTTATAATGTTCCCAACGTTTGGAACCTATGTACACCACACAGTGTCAGGCACACTGTCGACAACAGGGTGTCTTAGACACCCCATATTTTTAATAAATTTTTTCAAAGGTAGCTAGTTACGCGTATCACGACTTCTCGACAGTGTCAGGTACACCATGTCTTCTGGCAGTTTTATTGACAGTGTTCGGAATTATATGAGCAATGCTCATATGGGCTAGATACAAATATCGTAAATTAAAAAAACTGCACAGGACAGTTGACTAATAAACCGCATTAGATACAGACGGCATCCGTTATAGTTAATTATAAGTTAAGGATGTGTACGACACTGTCAAGAAATAATGTAGTAGTTAGGGTGAGTAATACACCATCGCAATTGACTTACAGTATGAGCGTCGCCCTGACTGTCTATATGGTAGGGTCGCGACTACAGGGGGGACAAAAGTTCCAAACATCGGGGACATGATAATACGAACGCCGCATAATATGTAACCATAATAAAACATCCACAGCCATACGCACGTATCGGTGAAGCGACTTGACATCGAATGACAAATTTCAAAAGAAGCGTTACGTATTTTGACCCTGAAGTTTTTACGTGCGCCCGCTGTATAAAATATGTTCCCAGCATACACACAAGTGAATACAAATACCTTCTTACTGCTGTTGCATTTCCATTATATGCAGTTTCGGTATGTTACCTTTTTGGGTCAGATTTCAACGTACAAGGTGCTTCAATGCTGAAAGGTTAGAGTTGAAGACAGCCCATGCCTGGAATTTTTAAAATAATTTTTGGCTCGTTCAGACTCAAATATATTTAATGATAAATTTTATCCCTCTATGAAAATAAACCACAGCAGAGCAAACATATTGTCTGTTTTAGCTTCCAAGCATCAGTCGATTAGACAACGCATTGATAAAAACTTAGTGGAGTGATGAGAAAAAGCTTGAAACGACAAGTTTTTTGCGTAAACAGCCTAGCAACGCTAGAGAATTACGGTAAAAGTGTACTGCGTCTCTGCTTGCGGAACGCTGTCACACCAAATATGTCGGCAGAGTAAAAAGGTGGTGACGAGAACCTAGCAATAATAATAATGATAGTACGGAGAAAAAATGATTATCTTAAGCATCAATTCATGTTAAAACCATTAATATTCAACATAATGTCCGCGTGCACTATCGGCTTCTTCTAGTAGTTTCTGTCGTATTTGTGAACATAAGAGCGTAACCAAAACAAATGCAAGGAAGTGATAAGAGCCACCCTCCGACGACCAATGCTTATCTGTTCATAGAATTTTTGGGATTTTTATCGTTTAACTACATGAATCTTAAAATTATCTCACAATTTATTTTGAGGGACTCAATGGATTTTTTGCATAAATAATGTAACCACCCGCTAAAGCCCAATTTGAAGACCACCCTCATGGCAGCTAATTGTCGACTACCGTGCTCATGATACAAACGCTCTCGACTGATAAGTACGTCTAGAACACTATACAGTTTCTCTCCGGACATTTTGTCCCACGATAATTGGCCCGCCTCCCCTGGTTTTAATTTTGGCAAATTCCTGAAGCTTAGGTTACTTTAAAAATTTGGTATTAGTTTCTTCTTTGTATATATCGTTTTGGTCAGCGGTAACCAACCTCCACCGGTTGGGCCACTGTCTTTCATAATCAAGCACTCCCTTAATGCGTAAAGTATAATTATATATCTGCGGTGGTCATGCACCTCACGAAACAGTTTCAGACAGGGTACTAAGATGAAAACAATATATTTCTTATGATACTTCAAAAAAACTTTTTATTAAATTTCTTCAGGCTTCAATCAGGTAATATACTTCTATTAATTTAAATTAGAGATGAGAAAACGGCAGATTTAAAGGTTCTGGCTCAGCTCTTTGAGACCCATGTCCGGCTCGGCTCTCAGACATATTTTGTTCATTGGTTTGGCTCGGCTCTTAGCTCCTAACAATAAAAGTTTATATTTCCAAACATAACATACCATACAAACGACCTATATATAGCTGCCTTTAGAGTTTTTAGGAGCCAAATTCGGGGTTATCTCGACTGTTGTTGCTGTCGGCTGAGGGTTGTACAATACATGATCAGTTATAAGTATGTTTTGTTGTGTTAGAAAACTTTTTAAGAGCCGACCACTGCTTTTTCAGAGACACTAGGATTGTATCGGCTCTCACAGACCAACAGACTTTATATGAGATTTTATAATCTAGATATATAACGAAAAAATACTGTTTTGTGAACGCAAATCCACGGTTGTGTGGATGGATGATTTAATATCTCATTGTCGAAGATTCTTTTTAATTGTGTCGCAAAAAGTTAGCTTGAAATAAAGTGATCAGCTGCGGTCAAGTTCTGCTATTTCAGGCGGCCATTGATGCTATTAGATTTTGTCACAACTCGCACTTTGGGACGTTATCAGGCTTTTTTATGAAGTGTTTAGTACACGATTACATCAGTGTAGTTTTATAACATGTGATCATTCAGCAAATGTCGAGTGTATATTTCATAGATCACTCATCAGTTTTGGATATACATCTTCATACAAAAGTTGCATATATCAATGAACTTCCAATTACAATAATACAGTCTTTTCACTTGTTCGTTGCTGTGTAATTTGGATCTCAATTTGACTGGTTAAGTAGGAAATATTTATTATCATCTTATAGGTCGAATGTGAAAACCAATTCAGTTAAAGCACTTACAAAGTTACAAATGGAAATGTTATATAAGGCCAAAAGTTAATAAAATTGTCGAACGTAATCTTCTAGATACGATGTTCCTGTATCGTTAGCCTTAACAAAATAATAAGAAGTAAGCATACATATAATATTCAAACATCTCCACTTTTTCTTGGGGATGCTTATTGTGTTCGTCTCTCCAATCATATAATTTACATTTCCGATTGGTGGTTTGCTTGATGATGTTTTGCTTAGTTTTGTCGAAATGAAGTATTGTACTTTATTCTACTATGTTTACTAGATGTAATAAAGAGCCAGATTTTCCGACTCTCCCTCCGCTCGGGTCTTCATGAATATATTCGGCTAGGCTTGGTTTTTCCAGACAGATTTTAAGTTTTGGCTCGACTAGGCTCTTCGAGAACCATGTCCGGCTCGGCTGAGCTCTTCCGATGGAAATCAGGGGCTCTTAAGCTCTTGGGCTCTTAAGGTCCTAATATTAAATGTTTGCGTTTCAAGAGACAACGTAACATACAAACGGCCTATATAGTTGCTTTTGGAGTTTAAAGACCCAATCCGACGTTATCTCGGCTGTTATTACTGTCGGCCGAGTATTGCACAATATATCAAAAGTTATAAATATGATTTTTTGTGTTAGAAAAGAACATTTAAGAGCCGTCCAAAGGTTTTTCAGAAACAATAGGCTAGGCTCTCACAGACATCATGGCAAACTCGGCTCTGTTCTAGATCCGAGCCAAGCCGAGCAGGGAGCCTAAATTCTCACCTCTAATTTAAATAAAATCCTCATAAACGCTAAGCAGGAAAGATGTACTTAATCGTATATTTTATATCGTAATTAATATCTTGATCTTAACATCTTAATCTTATATCGTAACTTAGTTTGCTTATAATATTTTTAAGAGAGCTAGTCAGTCACCACGCACTCATTTTCAAAATTAACACAGGTAGTACGTAAAGTAGGAGCTGTAAGAAAAGTTAGGAGCTTAACGCATAATATCGATTAACCCTTAATGTCTGCAAACAAACCGCAATACCCACTGTTGCTACCAAAGTAAAAACTCAATTCGTAGACCAAAAAATAAACACATTTAAGCAAACCCACAATCCATCACAATTGTAACTCAGCGTGATTTTTAATTCCAGTAATCACCCGAGTCAGCTAACTCAGAGTAATAATAATATATAATCATTTTGTAGAGAAAATCTAGGAATGATTGAAGTGAATGATATAATGTCGACGAAGATAGTCAAAACATAGTTTTATAGCAAAAGAGAATCATAGCATAGCTTATAACTACTACTACTACTACAACTGCAGACTATCGACATCAACAATAATGCTTTAATTGAATTTGTGAAATCTTGTTTATCGGGGGTATATATATAGCTAGTTGCTTTACTTGAGTCTCTCATATGTTTAGGTTGACTGGGCTTGATACGAAAATAGACTCGATACGCGACTATTTCATTCGGTCTACATCTGCTCGTCGGTGCTTGCCACAACTGAGATTTGATATCGGAGATAGTTTCTATGAAAATTTAATACTCGAATAATAATTATTAATGCTGAATGAACCATGCACGAATAATCACAGAAAAGACCAAACTGGGATACATGTATACGATATAAGCAATGCTGCTAACATCACTTAAATCATCTAGTACGATGTATTATCACAAAGTTTCATGACCGGTACTGCCAAGCATAAATAGGAAGCGTCATTAATGTACCACTTGCTCTATGGTTAGATCAGTGTAGTTTGTTAAAAATCACCGGATTATCCTCTTCGTATGCAGTGCTACTAACTTTGCCCCATAATACAGTATGCAATGTATTATCACAGAGTTTAGTCATCACCGAGATATATAAACACATTAAGTGACAGCAATGCGTGGAACAGTGCTGTTTGTTATTTCACCATTTCATCTGGAGACCGCATCAGGTCCAAATTTTAAGACCTGACCCCACGCGACTACAATCTCTCAAGATCCATATTCTGCAGGTGGAGTACAAAATATCCGGAAATGAAGCAGGAAAAGATGTTTAAAAATATGTGTCAGCGTTCCAGAATATTTTGGCCTGTACTTATACTTGATAAGACTATTGTTGTATTTTCATTTTTATGTTTTATGTCAGCGTATGATGTAACGAAAAAGTAAATTTTTTTACTACATTTTCTTCATTATTCTAAACATAGTGTATGGAGTTTTTGTGTTTGACGAAAAAGTACTCTACCTGTTCGTTAACCCATTTGTGTACGATAGTGGCAGTGTATAATATCTCCAACACCGCGTATCAATGTAAATTTCTAAACGAAAGTGTTTTGCTATTACAGAAATGTAGGTAGCTATATATCCATATAGGCTACCACTATACATCTCCTAAATCAATTGTCTCAACTGTATGATGAAGCATATTTTGCTGAGTATCTCTTGAAATGTAGTATTTTAGTGTTGTTGGTATTGCATCCCTTTATGCGTTAGTAAACTTAAGGTGACCCAGCCAACCATCCTATTTTGTCATTACCGATATCGAATCGCAAACTCTTGTTACGGAAAACAGGCTAATCCCATTAGCTTTTTCGCTAACCGAAAATTGGCAAAATGAAATTCAAGTGAAAGAAATTAGACCTTGTGTTCAAACAGAATTTCGGCGATTTCAGTTGCAGAAATTCTGTTCCCTAATGCGTTATCATTTAATTTTGGATTATTGAGGGTTCACGAACAAATTTAATGCAAAAGTGACGTCGCAATCAAATCGACAAATTTTCGTTCTCAAAAATTTGTGTAATTTTACTTCAATTCTCGCGAACACAAAATGGTTATATTTCAATCGCCAGCGCTGTGTTCGCGAACAGTTTTACGCCGAACTTCAATTGACCAGAAAGCGTTCCGTAACAAATTTTATGCAAAAATACAAAACAGAATGGCTGGCGGGGTCACCTTAAGTTTAACCGCACATTATTAGTATCTTCTAAACTGGAACTAATTGAAGTGCAGCGTTTCAGATACTGGTAGAAGCTTCTTCTGTAGGATTACAGCGTATGCTGCTCAACCAAGGTTTTATGTGAAGCGGTGGAGCAACAGCGAAAAACAGATTACTATGAATGTAAAGATGCACATTTTAAGAATTTTTGTCCGCTGTTGCTTTGACGTGAACTCTTTGTTTCTCAAACTGTTCCAAATACGTAAGCACTTTTTATATATTTGTTCGGCGTCCGCGGTGCCATAAGGGTGGGGGGTCGAGCCACCGTCACTAGGTAGGGATAGCCGAAGCTTCGGGGAGGAGGAGAGGGTGTTAGAGCCTCAGGGTACCCCCTATGATCATGTATGCTTATATCACCGTTAAAGTACTTATAAGCTAGTCCTATGGAAGCATTAGTGGCAGTTGTTTCAAGCGGGAGCGGGTGCGGCGCCTTCCGCGTAAATTTGTTCGGCGCCTGCGGTGCCGTACGGGGGGGTCGGACCACAGTCAGGGGGTGGGGTAGCTGAGGCTTCGGGAGAGGGGCGGCTGAGCGGGTAATCCTACGAGTATGTATGCTGATGTCACCGTTAACGCTATTTTTAAGCTAGTCCTATGGAACCATGGGTGGCAGTTTTTCATTAAATTGAACATTTAGAATAAAAAATGCAGTTGTTTGTTCAAATCACAACTGCACGCCATTTTATCGAACCTAATATCGTGAAAACGATTCACTGGAAATCCCGACCTAATAATGTCAGTACTAAAACGCTGGCCGGAAAGAAGAATTGTTGCAAAATACAATTCCAGAAGTATCAGATAAAGCGATAGCTGTTTTTCATGATATTGATATTGGTGATATCCGCATCAGCGAAACCGCGGCATGGCACAACCTGTAACAGCACAAGCCAACAGTACAAATGTTCTTGGCATATCCCGTAACTTAACGACTGGAAAATGCAACAACAGGAATTAAAAAAAGGAAAACAAAGTTAATAATTATGTGACAGTACCAGACACAAAAATTACCATTTATCGTTTATGCATATCCGTATGAAACTCATAATTATATTCTCATATATATATATATATTTATTTATTTATATTGAAGCATTCGGTGTGTGTAAAAGATTAAAGCTACTGGGTTTACAGCTCCAATAGCCCTGTTACATCTATTACAAGCGATGGCACTAACCTTTGACCCAATAGCCTCAAACCACAAATCAGTAGTTGGCTTTTATTTGAGGTTTGTCACACTCTAGCCATTTAACTCAAAAAATACTTTTAATCGTGTTTTGTCAGCACTAGCTCGACCGCAGGTTATATCCCTCACCAGTGACTTTTGCTGACAGCTTGTCGTCTTGTCATTACTTGGTATTTTATAGTGAATAGAGCTGAGCAACTTTTGATTCACCAATATATTGAAAATACTAGTACTGATACAAAAACAACTTTTACGACAACATTGCCCAAAATGCTCGATTCTAGTCCGAAAAGAGATATTGTAGTTGTAACCGATGACTTCAACAGTCAAGTTTAGCAGCCATATGGAAGTAAACCGCTGTTGGGGAAGAGGAATGACAACGGCGTTCGTCTTGTTTTTTAGAAGAAACTTACTCGCTGTTTCTTGCTAACAATAACTTTAAACACTGTAAACGCCATCTCGAAACATGGAAATTCAGACGATGCCAAAACGGTGGAAAACATCTGTCACGAACAGCCGTCCTTGCTGATGTAATACATGGTCAACTGGTCATGCATTTGTGGTCACCATGCTAAGAGTCACGCTGTCAGCGACTCACCAAACTACGTCGAAACGCCCTGTTGTTGATGTGAGAAAATTGCGGATACCCGCTATTCAAGACACATTTCAGATAGCTCTTCGCAATCGGTCTCACACTCTGGAAGAAAACAATGGTGACTTTAGCGATATTTAGTCTGAACTACCCTCTACGCTGTTAAATGAAGTACAAAACGTGGTCCGGCTAGGTGTTGTCAGAACCCTTCGCCCGACGCTTGGAGTATCAGTTGGTGATGAAGGTGGCATACTAGATTTCGCCACTGATGTTGCTATACTAACAGAAACCGAAGCCCTGCTTAAAGTTCGCTAAACATGCAAGAGCGCAGCAGCAAACTTTGTCTGCAAATAAGCTGTCGAAAGACTAAGACCATAGTACAACGGAACCAAGTGTCTCCCTCAATGGCGAAGCTATAGAAAACGTTGACTGCTTTTGCTTTCTGGGATCCATAATAACCGACATTATTAATCGTATTGTTAGCCTCGATTGCCCTCCACCAACTGCACAAAATTTTTGGCGTAAACGTGATATCTCGATCGCGACAAAAATGAAAGTGTTCGAGGCATGCATTCAGCCGATTCACCTGTACGGCGTTCAAACATGGTCAGTCAATGTCAGCGACATTCACTCGCTCTTAGTTTTTGAATGTTCATGCCTGCGGCGAATTGTTGGCTTTCCAAACTGAATCGCGTAACAAATTCGGATCCTTATGCCCGGAGTGGTCAGCGAACGATTCTCGAAACTGAAGTTGCGGTGCGACGACTCAAATGGCTTGGACATGTGCTGCAAATGCAAATTGCATTGACTGCAAGGCACGTTATTGAACGCTCGCTCCATATCATCCCGTGAAGCAAATATTGACTACAACCTAACCATCAACAAGGAAAAGTCTGCGAGGACGAGCGATCGTCACCTATAAACGATTGGTTATATCTGATATGGAGCGAGCGTGCAAAGACGTCCATTGGAGTTAATGGCGGACCCGGCCAATGGAAATTCTGCAAGGAGCTGCCCGTGACCGACCGGAATGGCATTCACGGATGTTTGAAAGATTGGCGCCCCGTTTCGGAGATAGGTGTTGACAGGTATAATATATAAAGAGCACAAGAATTTTGAAATGAAACTAGGGCTTATTGTAATAGAATATTGATAACCTTTTAATACATAGCTAATGTTCAACTTGAACGGTTTTAGCGAGACTAAAATAACAGCATTTCTGGAAAAAAACTAGATAGTCACTCTCAGGCTTCACTCATCAAGGTCTATTTGCCGCCAATTGTATTGTTCGCTGTTATGTTTGCTACTATTGCTTCAAAAGCTCAGGTCACAAGCTTGTATAAAATTACTTCACGATTTGAGTCTCATTTCTTGAGCAATAGCTTCCTCAAAATAATCAAAAAAAAATTACGTGTTGCTTCTGAACAATGTATATGAAGTATTTTAGAGTTCAGTTTTAGAGATTTCTATGTGTTTAGCGTGTTAAACATAGCATATTCATTACAACAATTTCTATGTGATCAATATATTGTGTTTTGAACTTTCTAATTCTAAATAAAAACATGCCCTCAAGCATTGATACAGCTGCTAAGGTGCATTCTCTCTGACCAGACTTTTTGTGTTGGAATTTTGTTAAGTTTAGACGTAAAAAGGATGAAAATTTCGCGCCCTCGGCGCATACTCGCTGTATATTGACTTTTCAGTCGCAATTGCTAGGATAAATTTAACAATCGGTGCTCATATCACCGCATACATGGGGAAGCAGGACAAATAAGCGAAATACAATACAGAAATGATTTTTAATTTCCGCAATAATACATGTCATTGTACTAAATATACAGCCAATGAATTTGGCAGCTAGCTAGTCATAAAGAATACTACACACACTGAAATCCTGGTTTCTTTCCTGGTATCAAGCTTTGAGAACGACATCGTTTAAGTACAAAATTTTTTTGATAACTTAGTTAGTAGTTACCTGAAAATTATATACTATGAAAAATTAACCCTATAAGTCAATAGGTCCATGATCACAAAGGATACTACCAACCCTAAAATCCTGGCTTAGTCTCTGGTATTAAGTTTTGAGAAACCGCTAATCTGGGCCCATTTTCTGTGATGAAATATCAGAAATAAACAATGTAAACAATTATTACACACAAAAATCACTATTGGTTATAGCTAAAATGCACTGCTGGAATAGCAATAAGATATTTTCCAATACATTTATTATTATTGAATTCTTTTGATTTATGCATTGAAACAAAATTTCGCTATCATGCCGCCTACAATTTCAGTCACTTATTTCATTTATATGAAGCATAAAGGTAAGCCTCGCATCGGGTCAGTAACGTACAGCTTATACGATTAATACCACCAGTCGTGACATATCACCCTGGCGATAAATACAGCAAGCAAAGCACAAAATGTCACAGATATAATTACACATAACTAATGACCCATAATAGCGTCGTTCGTGGTATCGATACAGCAGCGTCTATGTGTTTTGGCTTTACCGAAACACACAGATTGGGTATACAGTTTGCCATATTGCTGTATTCATTTCATGACAGAAAAAAGGAAATAAATCATGTTTTGGAAATGACAAGTGTGCTAGCACAAAAATTGTACCACTTCCAAGTGTAAGGCGTACGGATAGCGTCAAAAATGATTCTGAACTTTTGAAAAACAACAACAAACCCAAAATAATTCTACAAAAACAAAGAATCATAGCACGTATCATACTGCGTCGTATGAGTAAAGCTCCAAGGAATGTTGATCATGGAGAAGCAGAAATATGAGCACAGATAGGGCTTAAAGAATATGCTACGAAGTTGATTAAAATGTAGCATATTTGTCTATTAAACGTTTTAAAATGCGATTCTAGGAACTTGGTTTTGAGGCGGTGTGTATTTTTGAAAATATAATGAACAACAATAAAGGAAATGTATAAGCACATAGTAGGCGCTGTATCCATAGCATACTGCGCGAAACACAACAAAGTAAAAAAAACTTTTTGTGTATCGTTTGGGGCGCTCATATGTTTTAACAATACCTGATATTAGTAGTTGTAGCTAATATTAAACACAAAGCCTGTATTTTTAACCAAACCTCAATATATTTCAAAAAATATATTATTTCCCCTGGGTGTGCTAGAGACAATACCAAGCATAACTTCTGCAGAAAGTATGCTTGACCCCTCTAATTCCTGAGCACAAAGATGTTCAAACGTACATGTTCTTCTTCATTGTTAGCAATGGGCAACCTTTACTTACAAATCATTAATAGGATGCGACAGATACTCCAAGTAAAAGATGTACTATAGAATGTTCCAAATTGGAAATCAAGAGCTGCAAATTTTTTGTGCCGTAACATAGATTGCACTATTTCATGGTTACTACTGTAATAAAAGTTGTACTAAGACATAGGTTCCCGTCATGAACGGCTGAGTAAATATCTAAATTTTTTATCATAGTTGCATGGCGTTTAAATAGCGGCACATAATGTTAAAAGCATATATCCATATGTTCCTTTTCTATGACCAAGGGCAAACCAATTTGCAGTTTTAGACAATAATCAGGTCGATATTTTTTCTTAGTCTATGCATTCCATTGTAATCGCTAGTGATGTCATAAAAATTTAAGCGGTACAGGTGATTTGCGTTATAATTGCAACTGTATGGGTAATATGTAGTTGGCAACACCTTTACAAACTGAACAAGACAACAAAAGAAAACATTTTGTGTCAAAATCGTGTAGGGATTGTAGTTGGTACTATAAATTGATGCCTGTGACTGATTAGTGATATTTAATACTGTTATTTCATCTCCATATATAGACATAGCTACGAAACAAGAGTGTATATAAATTTCCGAATGAAAATCTATCAAATATTACAGCTATCATCGTGTGTATCTTTGAAAAGAATGGTCCGATTTGATAAGGTGAAACTGTAAATGATTGGCAGTTTTTGACTTCATTAGATATTCGTTTCGGCGAAACTATTATTCATAATTTCATTTGGCTGGCCAACATTGACAAACAACTGTTGCTAAACAAAACATTTTCAACGCAGAATCCAGTTATCTATCTGAATACAGGTAAGACCGATATTCCAATAACTGATTAAATTTTTGCTTTAGAACTACCCACACTTTTTAGAATGTCGAGATATTTCACATATACTACATTTTGCAGGATGCACAAGAATGTAAGCATAATATAAGCATATTTAGGATAATTTAAGCATTTCATAAAAGACTTTTTATTAACATTTTGAAGCGAGGTGCTAAAAATTATTCAGGACTTCTATAGTGGAGAGTTGACAAGATACGCAGTTTCTAACATTGCAAGCTAGAATTTGAATCAAAATTCAAAAAACAAAACAAAATCAATACGCCTTTCTATTTTTGACTACATAGGGTGCAGCACATGCCACGCTTAAGTCAATGAATCAACCTACTGGCTTTAATGCCGCTATCTTTTTGATAGTTTTGAAACATAGTTTTCAGACAAATAGTTCGCGATATCTGAAAAAGCCTGGGTTGAGTACTTATACGGGGCTCAAATTCATGACCTACCGATTTATATCTATTATACAAGACACGGCTGAAATTTTGGCGTTCGATTTACATTTTTTGTCAAAGTCCAAGCTTCGAAAAACAACTCACGTTTTAGAAAGATTCCTGCAGGTACCATAGCTAGCTGACTTCTAACACTTATGCACAAAGCCTACTTAAATCAGACGTTATCGTTCGCTAGCATATTTAAATTGCTCATTAGTATATCTGCTACAAAAACATTCTGCGTGGCATGTGAAAATTTACATAAAAACATACATATATGGCCTCTGAAAACGAATATAAGGAAATATAACGCCAGATTTTATTATAAAATACCACCATCCCGCTTATAAACTAACGCATTCGGCCGTTGAGTAAATAGCGGTCGGGATACAGTTATGTCGGCGCGTGGATTCGCAACACTATTGTAACATTAAGTATTAAAACAAATCTTCTGCTACACAGCGACTGATACAGGAGTCTGTAAAAGCTGGGAAGGTGGGGTAAATGCAGCTTAGGGGAGTCCGCCTCTCAGTGGGCTTGTCCCCGTACCGGTAGGGGTACCAATGCTGTACGCCCAGATGTCAAACATGGATATTGTTGCAGTTTGTCAGCAAATTTACATTCTAGACTTTCTTAGAGTAACATTATTTTGTTTACAGCAAACTAGCGGTGGAAGACATTAAATTAACAAATTAATTTGTATTTTGTTACAGCTCTTCCATTATATATTCAATCAGTGCAACTATAAAATTTATAACATTACTGTGACAACGACACTATAACAAAGTGATTTTTTCAATTAAAGAAAGAAATTTTGGAAAAAAATATTTATGCAATGTTCAGTCTAACATAACTTGACAATTATTAGTTTATGCATTTACACAGTTAATGAAGGCAAAAGTATTGCCTTGCAGCGGTTTGTATTGTATAACTAATTATGTTGCACCTGAACATTCGCTTATTATCACATTCATAATGAGTAAAAAGATTAAGTCCAAACCAACTAAATTATATAAGTTCCAGCGTTCAGCAGGAAAATGAAAATTCTCTATGCACATATCATAGCATTGGAATTGTTGGCAAGACTGAACTGCGAATAGTTTAATTTACTGTCAAACACTGTGTGATTGCTATTATGTATAGTTCCCGTTAGAAGATGAGTGATCAAAGGACTGAGTATTTGTCCGTGACTATTTTGAGTCGACGTATGTAGCGAGTATAGCGGCAGGCTTCTAGGTAAGCCGGGCACATTAAAACTTTCGCATTCGCAGTATCTTCAACATTGACCAATTTCAGGCCGGCGGAGGCTATGCCCGCCCCTCACCCCAAACTATCCGAAGTTCGACTACTTGGAGTGTATCAAACCTATGAATTAAACATATTGTATTATAAATCCCGAATTTGGCCGCCTTCAATTGTAAATCATGGGCGCGTCTGTAATTGTAGCTCTCAAGGTTGTGGAAGCACGTATTTCGGAAACGTTATTGGTCGTTATATAGTTAACATTAAAAAGCTAGTACATATTGAAAAAGTTGCAATAGTCCAGGAGACACAGCAGTTATTGATTGCAAATACGCTTCAGACTCCGTACAATTATTTTTGCTGTTACTCCTCTTAAGCATACATGCTTAAGGTCCGAGGTGCCGGTAGGAAGGGGGGAACAGGAAAGGATGCATGCGGTGCGGCGCCTTGGGCGGGTATGGCATCGACGCTTGTGTCGCCGGCAGGGACACTGGCGGGTCCGACGTCTCAAGCTGTAACCCATACCTCTCATTGAGAATGTATGTTCTTGAACCACCCCAACAGGAACATTCAACACTTTTATAACTTGTAATGCAGCTTATACACAGTAATAGTATAATTCGTCCAGTCCCAAAATGGGGTTGTCAATAAATACACTATGTATTAACCTTTTAGTTCTAGAGGTATGTATTGTCAATAGCATATATATATAAGGTAGCAATGCTACGATGTAACATGTAAAATGCATATGTTTATTCATGTAAAATTTTGGAAACAAGGTTTCAAAATTTAAGTCAATGTGCGCTACGTGTTTTGAAATACGTTTTAATGTTAATACCTCTGTCACACAAGTTTTTCTGAACTCTAAACGTTATAATAGCAACAAAAACATATGTCGACTGCCGAAAGTATCGAGAAAAGTACATAAAAATATATATCACAGTCTAGTTTATAAAGTTGAACAAAGAGACTTGATTATCAAAAAACATATTTCTATGACAATACAAGCCTTGCTTTGACACGATTATTGCTTGCATTCTTCAGAAAGTATATATCTGTATTATACAGGTTTGTTCACTTTATCAAAAAACATTTGCCATGTAATACATTGAAATGTGGAATTTTTAAAATGCCAATTTCAGACATAAGTGTTAAACTAAAATGCCGACTGCCAAAATATCAGCATCGCTAAGGATTATTGTCGATGTCTTAAGGTATTAATAGATGGCAGTGATACGGCATTCTCTGTCACGTACAGGAGTTTAAAATATTTAAATGAGGTCAGGAAATTTTTTTATTTTTACAATACTCGGTATATCATACATGCTCAATCCCCGAGGTTCCAGGAGAGTAGCCGACACCCTCGAAAGTGGGGGTTGGCGTTTGACATCCCCAGCTTGGAATTAGCTGGTCGACGGAGGGGATCGTAGTTGACTGTGGCGACATCAGCGCCTATATGTTCGGCATGGGTAGAAATACTTGTGACCTGTGGGATGGTGGTAGGATGACCTGGGAACGGCACATCGCACCAAGGGGAGCGATCTGGCACCTCAGGTGGATAACACTTTCTTTGAGCATGTATGCTTGCTACTTGAGAATTTTATTTTGGTTGAATACCTATGTCTGAAATTGGCATTTTTAAAATTCCACATTTCAATGTATTACATGGCAAATGTTTTTTGATACAGTGAACTAACCTGTATAATACAGATATATACTTTCTGAAGAAAGCAAGCAATAATCGTGTCAAAGCAAGGCTCGTATTGTTATCAAAATATATTTTTGATAATCAAGTCGCTTTGTTCAACTTTATAGACTAGACTGTGATATATATCTTTATGTACTTTCCTCGATACTTTTGGCAGTCGGCATATGTTTTTGTGGCTTTTATAACGGTTAGAGTTCTGAAAAGCTTGTGTGACAGAGGTATTAACATTAAAACGTATTTCAAAAGCGATTAGCGAAACATTGACTTAAATTTTGAAACCTTGTTTCCAAAATTTTACATGAATAAACATATGCATTTTACATGTTACATCGTAGCATTGTTACATTGCATTACTCGTTTTACAAGGTCACAAGACACTCTTTAGATTCAGGGTTAAATTAGGGTCAAAAATATGATCATGAAATTTGGGCATTTAACATTGACACCCATTTGTTAGTATTATCATAAAATAGTTTACAATACGATATATAATACAGGTAAAATTTGGGCTCTAAACTCGGCTTGGCGGTGGAACCGAGCTAGGCATGTCTGAACAGGTGAACTCAGTAGAGCCTAGTATATCTCGCAAAGTTGAGGTCGGCTTTTAAGAGTACTTTTCTAGGACAACAAACATACCTAATTGGAACAAGTAAAATGTAGCACAGTATTCTGACAAAATAACGGAACACCCGAAATTTCAACGTAACGGCTATACATATATAGTTCATTTGGGGATTTATGTTTCTCCTCTGTGGTATATGATAGGAATCGTAAACTTTTTTACTTGAAGACTGAGAGCCGGTCGTGGCTTGTTATCGGAGGAATCGAACTGAACAGCGCACAGAGGCGTAGCCATAACTTCTGCATTGGAACACAGGATTTGCTTAGCGGAGCAGAGCGTAACCCGACTTGGCGTACATAATAAGTGCACTTCTCTTCTGTCATCCCGTACTGAGGGTGTGCCTGGTTGCATGGGTGGGCGCGAGCCCGTGCCTTCTCTTCCCTTGGCTAAACGCCTAGATAAGCAGGTATAATTCGGAAAGAGGTACCCTCCCCCAACAAGCCGGATGATTTCCCCTGCGGAAGCCGAAGACTTACCCCAAGGTCCCCGGGTGCCCCTGCGACTTTGGATCTTGAACACGAGTATAGAGTGTTCAACACCGTACTATGCGCAAATTATAGCGAGATCTAGCTACTGCCAACGAAACCTAGAAGCCATATCAAGTAGCTATGTCGAATCTATTTAGTAATATAAGTAAACAACAGTCTTTTTTGCCGTTATCCATGAAATGAAAATTATAAACAAGTTGAGAAACGGATACGGAACGAAATGTAGACATGCACATGCCTATTCTATTCACCAAAGTATGTGTTTGTGGAATTTGACTCGGAGTCCCAAATAAATCTCTAAACGTGTTCTCAAAGTTTTCCTTAATTTAATGCGCTCTGTTCGTGCAGTAAACCATGTGTCGTCTCGGTCGAAATAATAAAAATAAACAGTCAACATGTGCTATTTCCAAAACTGACCAAACTGTATCTCTTAAAAAATCATACCTCTAAAGGACATTAACCGTATGTGTTTTAAAAAATGCCAAACATGTTAGTTAAATATGCAGCACTTTTGGCACAAAACATATGATGGGGACACTGCCGTGTCGCTATAATATATATATTTGTATATATTATTTCTTCCTCCATTTGAGTGATGCACACGTGATATATTCGAATTCGAATGCGTCTGGACGCATCTACCTATGTGTGCTATAGTATGAGGCTGCACTCAAATATCCAGAATGAGCAGCGGGGTTCACAACCGTAGGCTATCTGCTATGAATGATAAAACATTTATTCATTAAATGCTGAAAACGATTATACATTTTATGGTTACATGTATTCTTACCTTGAAAACGAGGTACCATTCCAACAACTGCGATTTATAAATCTCATCGGACACAGCACTTCAGGAAGTCTTGCAAAGTGGCCAACAACGCTGGACACGTTCTAAAATTTATTGCGATACAGTGTAGAAACAGTTCCTTATTTTTATCGTGCTGCAAAGCAAGCAACTATGCGGTTGAATACAACTGTACCTGAAACATCTCAGTTAATTTATATCAAATAAACATCTGCTTCAGTTTCCAACGCCCTTTTACACCAAATGCCACCTCGCCTTTGTTATAGCACTTGTTGTCTCCACCTTTTCAATACTTAGTTCTAAGCTTCTGTATTCATATAAGTTAAAGTGCAGCCACGGATATTGAAGGTCTGGCATAAAAATTTCCTTTAAAAACTCTATTATGCTCGGTTTGTTTAAAGGCTGCATGTACCGAGAAAACACCAAAAACACTATATACCATTTATTAAAATGCAACGTATTGCTCAATGTCTGTAAAAACGAAAGTATAATTCTTAGAAGAAATTTACAGGTAGGTTTATTTGCAGAAATCACTCACATGCATGGCGATACAATCATTACATTTAGTTCATCTGATCTTGCCAACCTCAGAAGTTCGTATAATTTTTCAGATTACTCTTATTGAACGCTGAGAAACTCCGTGTTAACCGTTACCTTGTTCGAGATTTATAAAAAAATTGTGTAAAGTACGTGCAGTTCCTTTTTGCAGCAAACGATAGCAGCATCATTAGTGTTCTTTCCAGATAAATCTCCACCATTAAAAAGATACTAAAATTTAGTAATTTCTCTACCCGTTTGCTGGAGTGAGAATTTTTTTGTGGTTAGGCCTGTAATATCTACGATATCCACGGAAGCATTTAATGCTAATTGTCTACATTCGCTGTGTTACATTAATATAGGTTTTTCCATATACTGATGTTTCATGTCCATGCTTGAGACCATTTTGAAGCAAACATAAATTCAATGACTGTTATTCGCCACAGGTTCTTGCATACATTGCCGTTTCACGTCGAACTTGAGACCATTTTGAAGCAAATATAAATTCATTGAGTGATATTCACCACAGGTTCTTGCATACATTGCCGTTTCACGTCGAACTTGAGACCATTTTGAAGCAAATATAAATTCAATGACTGATATTCGCCACAGGTTCTTGCATACATTTCCGTTTCACGTCGAACCTGAGACCATTTTGAAGCAAATATAATTTCATTGATGATATTCTATTAGTTCAAACAATGTATCCGTTTTTTCTATGAGTGATTTTCATAGGTATCCACAGGAAGGTAAGGGGTTACTTTCTGAGGGTAGCCCCT
Source organism: Trileptium ribeirensis (assembly GCA_030248225.1). NCBI lineage: Eukaryota > Metazoa > Nematoda > Enoplea > Enoplida > Thoracostomopsidae > Trileptium > Trileptium ribeirensis. Next base: position 16,762 of record JASANE010006456.1, on the reverse strand, counting down.
TAACCCATGCTTATCCCTATAAGGCTACACCTCCGTCGTCCCTCTAGTGACGAATCGGTGCATATTGACAAAAAATTGGGAAATGATAAGATTGTCAAAGCTTCAAAAACTTATCGCCCCCACTTTATCTTCTCCCGGCGGCATTTTCTACGTCTGAACAGACGAGGCTTGCACTCCTGTGATAATGTATGTATATGCTTTTATTCTGCCGTTCAAATGGTGTACTCTTTCTGTGAATAATAAACATTCTATATTACTGAAACATAGATAAGTAATAACATTGTCGAAATCCGGTTTGCTATCGTGCACCAGGTATATCGAGTTTAAGCAAACGGGGAAGTCAGATACACTTTGAAACTGACAGAAAAATTGAAGTAATCTAGGTCTTTCAATATATTGAGTGATTAATGCCCATTTTCAATATTTCATTCTGCTCAAGACAGAATTTAACTGCTATCACTTAAATTTTGGATTGAGCAGACAGGAATCGAATGCTATACCATATTTAAGATACAAACCATAAAGGCGAAATATGGCTAGATTAACTAATTTTTTAATTTAAATTAAGCAAAATTTATTAATAAAAATTATCAGTATAGTCGAAACAACTGTTGGTCTATTATTTAATATTAGCGCTGGTCGTTATAAGAGTGTAAAATATGTAACACCTTTTGCAGCAATTACTAACCTTCGAAATGGTATTTATGTGCGACGAGATTGACTGTCTTCGGGCATTTCGAAATATTCTCGAAATTATATCTTTGTTGTAATATAGTCGTTGGCTTGACTCGTTGCTGGAAATTGGAGGAAGGACTGTGCCACAATGTTGTCTCACCTAATAACACAACGCTAAAGATGTATCATTTGATACTTCACTTAACGATTTCGCCATGGTCAATGTTTTGCTCGTTTCAAAGATAGAGCTGTGGAAATTTTCTATATTTGACATCGTGTAGTGATACTGCATTTGTCTATATAAACACACTAAGACAATTTGCCTTACACGCTATTAGATTCGTAGGTCACCTAACAATTATTACAAAATATTGATCAATAGCTAGTCATTATTCTCATTCTCAAGTCGCATTAATGCGTTTCAGAAGCAGAACACTGCAGTAAATGTAAAGTCTCGTATGTACCATAGGAACTGAATAAATTTGTATTTATTATGCCATACGTAATGGAGCTGATACGGACATGGAACATTACCGCAAACACTGCATGAAGTCATATTTTAATTAATGGTTGGGATACGGATTGTAGTTATCAAAAACAATCATAATTTGCTGATAACTGCATGTAGTAATTTTAATATTTATACAAATGAAAAGCAGCTGTATATATGATATTGCTTTGTTTATTGCTAGGAGCATTACTGTTTTGAGCCAAACGCTGTAGCGCTGTAGAGTATTATTGTAATAAACCTAAGTTTACATTCTACAAAATGTAGATGCTTTCATTGTATGCACAATATTTATTAAAATTTGAAACAATGACACTTACGTAACGGTGGAGCCCAGAAAATATGATTATCACAGAGTGTAAACCGGGAAGACTCAGCATTCAATCAACTGGGGACCACACCGTTAAGCAGCGTTGTATAGGGACGATTGACAGGTCTTTCCAGGAAACCCAAAACTTTAATAAAAGTGTGAGTAGAAATTAGATGCATGGATGTAAACGATAATTTATTTAGTTTAAAATGATCATCTAATTATAGTAGAATAATGCTTATACAGATATTGGATTTTTCAAAAACAAAACGGGAAACATGTGAAAAACGACTCGCGGGCAAAAATACTTAGTATAATCAAGAGTGCATTAGGGAAGAGTATGACACTTCCCTGCACTCATATGTTAGCCCGTGTTTGATGATACGGGCGTTTTCGGTCTGACGTCTGACCCCCCAGTTTCTGGGGAAAAGTAGGTGGGACTCCCAAAATTTCTGGGTGGGGGGTCGGTTTATAGGCAGCTGATTATGCTTATGAACCGACCCCCGAGAAATTGGGGGGTGCGACCTACCCCCCCCGAAAAAAACTGGGGGGGGGGGCGGAGCTATACCCCCAGAAACTGGGGGTCAGACCGAATACGCCCGTATCATCAATCACGGGCTAACATGTGAGAGCAGGGCAGTGTCATACTCTTCCCTAATGCACTCTTGGTATAATGAAATGGGGGATTTGTTTTTAAGCAAAAATAACTGCTCTCACGTGAAGATTAGTAATCAGGCAAGAACGGAATATTTAGCCATATGTATATATGTTATTATTATATATTCTAATAATCTATAATCGGAATATTCTAATGTTTTATTTGTGAATTTATAGCTATTTTCTGCTGAAGCAATACTTGGAGAGAGCAAGCAAAATGTGTTTGTGTAAAACAATTTACACAGCCGCCAGCTTGGCTGCGTGTGCGAACGCGATGGTCACAGATAATGTCACTGGCGATCAGTGATAGACTTTACAATGCTTGTGTTTCAAAAACCTTTGTTACAAGGACGGGCTATAGATATTTTGAGGTAAGGGTTATAAATAAAGGCGTGTTCATATTGTGTCTGATTTGACCCGACACCATATGTTCGATTTCGCATTTCATGCGATACAATACGGTCAAATTCTTCACCTACGATATGCTGTATATGTTGCTTGCACTTTTTCTAATAGCATCACTATATTCTGATCCTGTAAAATTTAGCACGCGCTATTGAAACAAATCGGATTGTAACAGAACGGATGGCATATGAACACGCGTCAAGCTGCAAGCGGAGAAATCACATTATGTTGTAGTAATCATTATAATGAAATTATTATTGAACTAATTGGTGTCAATAATTAGGTGCTAGTGCACTATTTCAAACGAGAACTATGAGTTACGAAGGCAGCGAGATATCAAAGGACTGATTGATCTGTTGGAAAACACATCGGCACAGAATTAAAGTTTAATGAAAAAATAAGTACATATATACATAAAATCTTGCATACCATTCGAATCAATCCGCTGTGATCTTGCTGATATGTCAGTTTTAGCATCGCATTGATTATTAATCGAGGCGCAATAACAAGAGCTTCATCAATTGTACATTGTCTTAAACGACGCAGCGTTTTATATAGCCGTGGTCTTCGACTAGGAATGATAACATGTGTTCGCCTGCTTTGCCAAACCCTCGAAAACGTTGTCGCGAGCTTGTCCCACGCTGAGCTGACATTATTAAAGCCGGTAAGTGTAAGACAAGCACTTACAACATTCGTACAATAGCCACCACACAACGGTGTTGCTGTCAATGTTGAATGTTGTTTCATGTAAATACTAGTATTGACGTGGCACAAACTACAATGGCTCATTCTTGTTAAAAGTTTTTGGCATAATTTAACTTGTTTGAAAACCCTCATTCTTCGTAGGGTGCCTAAGGGAGCACTGATTGTTTCGTTAGATTTTAGTACGTTTGGAATTACATCAATCAGAAGTGTATCGCGCATTAGTTGCAATGAGCGTACTAGGTTTCGAATTACAAACAACGGAGTTTGAAGTACATAGATAAGCTTCGACGGATAGGTATTGAACGGTTCAATATATGCTGACAGATGTTTAAGACATTGTAGCGTTAATTGTCGTACATCGACTGATTTTGATCGCATCATTGGTTGTGTTCGATTGTAGTAGTTAGCGTCCACCTGGTCATATTTTTGCTCACAACCGCGATTTTCTATCAGGCATTCGTATACAATTGAAAATATTGTATCGAAAAAATCTAAAGTTGCGTCTCGAATAAACGTATTGGTCTTCATGCGATAAGACATATCAGGCTTTTGCACTTCGTCATGGTAGTGTTCACTATCGACATACTCAATAACACGCCCATCTTGCAGGCGAGATACCGACTGACCTAGCGAAAACGCTTCCAGCGATTGAACGTACAATGAAATTCGTACACGTATACTAGCATGCAGCGTTTCTGCATAAATGGATTTAAAATATGTACCAAGGGTTTGTTCCATCAATTTAAATGTCGTTTGAATTCGCGCTAAAATTAACAAATATCTAAATTCACAAATCGTTCCTATAAAAGGGAAAGCATAATGTCTAAATGAGTCCAAGATGTTTAATGCAATTTCTTAACCGCAGTTTTGGCATCATTTCCGACAATGATTCAATCCATTAATTGCTACAATAATTATTATAGTGTGCTGCGTTTTTGCATTCTACGTGAAAATATTCATAACTGGTGAATATCTTTCTTGCGGCTCATTATCGATACCATTAAAATCTTCGCTGGTAAATTTGCGTTTAATGGAGTTTTTGTATTTTATTTGCAGTACCATACAACGATTTAAATAGCTAAAATTCCAACCAGTTATTTATCGTTATAAATCAAACTTTTATTATTTTTAGCAATTAGTTTAATACAAAAATTTGTAAAAAAAGTATGGTACTCGGATTGCATAATTCTAGCGTTTGCGACAACTACAACCCTACGTTACAGTAGAGTATTAGAATATTAGTAATTTTGGGATTGGCGAAAATTTCTGTCTATGCATACGAAAGTAGTGTACCATTAAATATTACCTATTTGAATTCAAAACAATTTTGGTGAATCTACTTTAGCGCTGGATAATTATTTCAGGACTGGTTAATTATTAAAACACTGTGAAATAGTATGACTGAACAATTCAGTTTTTAAAGCACAATGATAAAGTTGTAGATTTTGAATTTATCGTGTAATATATTCCCGGACATCTAACATTATTTAGAAAACGGCTCGATTTAAGTACTGATTTATCATTTTTGATAAAATGGGTTATATGATACTTCAACATAAACATCCGACCACACTCAACGATATCTAAACTGGAAATAAATAAGGGTAACTCGGAAAGCGAAGGAAACCGATGCGCGTGGGGCTTCTGCATGCTTAGCAGCCATTTGAAGGTTTAAAATTCAACTCTATGAGCCCGTTTGAAGTCAACGGATGGGAATTATATATTATTATTAAGTTCCTTTATGTTTTACTCGAATCAGACAAAAGAATTTTAAATATATTAATCACAAATTATAATTAGAAAAATGATTTTTAGATGGATAATTTTGCCACAATGAAAGTGAATGATATTACCACAACGGCTGCGTGATTTGATGCATATATACCACAAAAATACAATTCCTTCTATGTTATTTAGAAAAACTGAAAACCTAAAGACTACTTCTAATGACCTAGACAGATCTACATTAATAAAATAGCAAAATTACATTTGGCGACACAATTTGTCCTTTTCGCCACGGCATCGTCTAATAAGACACCCACGGCATCGTCCCGCACGTCTAATAACACACCCACACTGGGGTTGAAAACCATAAAACTAACATGTTTAACCGGATAAATAATCCTACAGACTTATCATTCACCCCAACAAGCAAAAACTTGCTTTGTCAAAATTTAGAAAATTTCAATTTTAGATGGTGTTTTTGAACTTTTGCTCATAGTACGAAAACGACCACCAATGCACAAAAGAAAATATGTCTGTTTTGGTGAGAAGATTATGCCTCAATTGCTCGATCCGATGGCAACCTCAGGCGTTATGACTTAAAATCTTGGGTAACCCCGAATGTGCTAAATCAAAAAGTTTCCACTTTGTGTCGTAGATCTTAGAATCTAGGTAGGAAATTACTATGGCGCCCAAAATTTTTTCGCAGTTGTGCCCTATTTGAAGAATCTCGGCTCGCTTTTAATCTTAATGTACAATTTCTCAGAGTTAAGTGACCCTTTTACTGTAAATATAACAAATGGTAATATCTTTTACAATCGTTAGGCCATGACACTGTTTTAAAATTACTTTGCGCTGTCCATTATAAGCTTTCCTACTTTTCGCAAATTTTCAACTGTCATAATAAAGAGATTAACCAATCAGGCCGCTCCAAATACCTAAGCAGTCGAAATTTTTGTGTCAAATGTATCAGACTGGTCTAGCCACAGTTCATGCGAAATATAAAGTTATCCTGGAAAATTAAAGTTCATGATGTATCGCAGCGTATAATCTTCAGGTTTAGAATTACATAGTGTACAAGTTCTGCAATATTTTCAGGTTATTGTAAGTATAGAGAGTCTAGATCAGAGCCAGTAATTCCCGCAGCAAATACCATAGACGTTGCCATATATGTTCTCATTATTTAAAAGTTGTCATTTATGGGTAAAACTGTTTACTTTTTGGAACATATCAAAACCTGACATCAATTCCTTTTCTTTTATTCGGACGATGAATTGTCGTAAATGTTTTATTTACTTTTGGAAACAATTTGCATTTCCGGAAAATTTTCGCAAGATGTTATAAAAACACTTTTAATTGACTCCATTCGCAGCATTATGTGTCACACAAAACTATTAAGTGCTCGTCCCGTAATACATATATTATAGAGGTTCGGAAAGTCACTGTCTTATGAGGGGAAATTCTATAAAAGATTTAGAAATGGCTTTCCAAAAAGTAATGGATCTCGCTTAGATTTCAGATTAACCGGCAAAATTTTTTTCGAAGACATTCAACTTTACTTAACGCAACACTTTTCACGTGCTTTTTCGAATGACAACAACCTTTTAAAGACCACGAACAAGAGGTTTTATGAAGAAAATGTTAGATCAATGCATCATGAACAGGGACAGTCGTCGCTCATTAATATTCAGTGGAATTCTGGTACATAAGCTATGTTTCCATAGCTGTAATGCACGAGATAAACCTTTAATTTATGCATATGCAAAGCTTGGTACTCGTTCAAAATTTCAGCATAGTATTATTGGATGTATAATTTTCAATGCATTCAATGTATTTAAGTCGAACGTAAGTGAATTGTAACTTTTGTAAGAGTGTAGACTAACATTTTTCATGCGATTTAGCTTTATTACATGTTTTTTTATATAATTAATTACAATATAATACTTCCCTCAAGTCAATACTTCATATCCGTCCTTGGTTCGTTCTCATCGCTCTGTCTGCGTGCGTTTTATCATGTCCGCTGTAAATATTTTATACTGACTAAAATTGATGCTATATTATTAGAATTATCCGTCTTCAAGGTGATTTGAATGACACCGTAATATAATGGAAATGTTCAAAATAATAATACTTTTATTCCGAAATTCTGTAGTTGACTTAATCTCTATTATGATCCGTACACTGCGATAATGCTTATTGTAGCTACATCGCTAAAGCGTTCCGTTTAGTATCGGATTATGTGTTATTAACGGATTATTACGGTCGTTCGATTTTCAATTGCAGATGTATCTTATTAATTATACACGAATCGTTGAGACGGGTGCATTGCAATCACTCGTTCCAATACATACTGGCGTTCGTTGTCGGATCAGTACGTCGCCTATTTCGACTAAATTTAATAATGATGACAATGTCGAAAACAAATTCAAACATGCCGTAATTTATTCTGTAGTGCAAATTCATTAAGACCCTATGCTACATTACATGCGAGACTATGTTTTCCACAACACAGTTCTGCTGCTGAAATGCATCCATACAACTAAACAACGAATTATCATTCATCGGATCAATTCAAGTTTCCTCACCTAGAACATGTTTTCAAGTTTTTCCTTGCCCCTCTATAGTGCCTTTTCAAGTTTTTCCCCCTCTGTTATAGGCGGAAACTTGAATTGATCCCATTAATCTTCTTTTACTATGGTATTTATGAGACTTTACATTAGTCACAGTGTTCAACTTGTGTGATACGCACTCATACAACCCAAGAATGAATAATTATTAAACTTCGTCCTCAGCGTTTATGCAATGCATATGGCTCATTATACATACTTTCTATACTACAATAGTGCTGGCGCGCATGTGAAATTAGGTTGAATGTCTCTGAGTTACTAATATTTCCTTTTGCGATAGCGAGCCATTATAAATCAATGAAATTTATTGAGGACATATTATCTCTCAGTAATATCATCGAACAATGACTGTGAAATATGAAAATATATAAGCGAAGGTCATAGCATCGTTAATGATAAGGAAGGCTCGACATTCTGCAGTTGTGTCGATATATGAAAGGGCAAACATGTAACTACGTACCTTAATTGCAAAATAGAGACAAAACTCATTCCTAACATTTATAAAAATGATCTGAAATTAAATATGACCCGTTATGCCAGGCTGGCCTCTTCAAAGCATTTCTATATCTTTGAAGTGCAAGAAAACACAACATATAAGGGCTCAATAATTTGTTAAGATAATTTCAAGAAACTACTTAAAATGAATTTAACCAGATTTTTAAAATTTGAACCAAACATGCAATCAGCAATTTCTAAACGTCGAACTGTTTAATCTAATGTCTGTTAATAAAGGATTTACCATATAATGCTTTATTCAAAAAAATTTTTTTGGTGAAAGTAGTAGTATAAACGTGTATTGGGTCGGTAATACTGAAGATTACAGCGTACACTAATACTGATGCATTTGTTATACCGAGCAATGCACAAACAAAATATAAAAAACCATTTTATCTCCCACGTTATATATTGGATTTTAGGGTATAATTTGTTATCATTTTAAAAATAAAAATATGTCACTGATTACCGGTTATGTGTAACCTATAGATTGACGTAAAAAACGTACGAAACGCACTATATATTGTCCAAGTTGTGGAGGAAAGCATGCTTTTTTATCATTCTTCAGCATCTAATTATACTATTACATATATATATAATAATTAAGCTAATTATACTATTAAAGGACAAATTACACAGTTAGTCAATTATCACCAAGAGTATATTGATTCCAAGCAAAATTTAGAACAGTAATCAAAATGCACACGATACATGCATAATAATAATAATTATATCACTTGATTAAATTATCACCTTCCAATTGTGCCATTTGAGCCGAAAATATGGCATACAATCTTGAATTCCACAATTTGACTTGTCGGTTAAAATATTCAGCTACTTGTTCTGCAAATATAAGCTCCAAATCGGACGAGCAACACGATTTCCCGTTATATCGTTGACACAGAACGTTTTGAGGTACTAAAATTAACAAAACGTATTAATTGTTCGGTTCATAACAGAATTTTACAAAATAAAATCAAGCGTTAAGATTATCACGGCTTTCGAATACTTTTTCGCCCACTCCATTATACAAAGATTGATTTTGTCTTGTTTAATTCTGCGAAAATCCATAAAATTCGTTCAAATCCTAGCCCCTAGGTGTCCAGTGTCCATCGTCTCTGGCGTTGTACGTGGTGGGGTGTAGTAGCGTTAGGTAAGAGAGGTTAAGTGTTGAGATCTTTAAAAGTTCATATTATTCCCAATTTTACTAAATTTTTTATCAATTTTCTCCATTTTTTGTTAAAATGTTTCCCAGTTTTTGCCAATTTTTTCAGATTTTTTCCAATTTTAGCAATTTCCTCAAAATTTTCTATGCCCCTCGCTGTTGTGGAAGGCTGATGGTGAGAGAGAGTGTGGAGCCTGGGAAGGAAATGTAGTTTAGGGGGTTCCGACCCTTCTGTATTGTAGCTTCACCACTACACACTATAGACACTAATGCCCTAATCACATTTCGCAAAAATGCTATGGAGTTTTGTTGAGGCTTGCTCCGATCTCGTCGAACAAAATCCGAAGTGTTTGAACAGTTAGGCAAAGAAATAATTCCAATTGTACGTCAACGTACATAGATCTTAACTTCCAGTCTAACGCTGGGCGTGCAACAAACTAATTTAGTTAAAATCAAGAGACACTGTACGATACGAACAAGGGTCCAAACGCGAAAAAATTTGTAGGAGTGACCGAACTCAGTAAGATCGAAAAATTCTGGGAGGACTGGACGTAGTATATCGTGCAACCGTTGTACGGTTATATGCATGCTGGTTACTATGAGCTCATATATAAATACACGCATGACCAACGTGCTAGATTTCTTTGGATCGAACAACGTATCCGTCCCCAGGCCTATATCTCTGTATATATACGTACACAATTGATCAACATGGCAATTTTTATGCATGACGCCAGACATATTTCTAAATATACGCTCATGATTGACTAACTTGCCGTGTTTCTGGGATGACGATCTATATGGCCATCCAGCCCAGCCATATTTCTGGGGGATGCGGCCTCCCGTCTCCTCCGGCTTTTGCACGCATGGATACTAATTTTGCAGAATCACTGTTATATTGTCGCTATGGCAAATGGAGTTCAGCTAACTTTTGTCCCTAATTAGTTTGCCACTGTAGAAAATTAGCTGAGACGCTCTACGCACTATGTTTGTTTGTATGAGCCAGTTATACCTCGTGAAAGATATACCCGAAATAAGGTTTATCACTGCAAACGTGAGTATGAATTATCTGTACCAGAAACCGTATTGTAATACTATATAAGACTAGGATATAATTAATATACGTAATGTTGTGGCTAACATGATAACCGGAAAACGATTACGTTTTATTGCTTAGTCATGTTAGACACGACATTGGGAAGAAAATTAAACATTCGCTTTCTTTTCTAATATAAAAATCAATGCTACGTAATTCGTGAATTTTTGCTGATATTAAACGGATTTGGCTCTATATTATTTCGCAGCTCAACAGTTGATGTGTCAATCAACAAATATATTACAATCGGTACATGATTTATCACCGGTCCAGCCAGCCTTACAACGCGAACTGATCGTGTGAACAGTATGAATATAGGCAGTGCAAAACAATGCTGTACAATAAGCCTGCTGTAATAAACTATTTCTTGTTGTTGCTGTGCTTAAGTCCATATCTATATAACCCAGATATGCAAAATATAAACCAGATAAAATCTTATGAAGCAAAATTGATAGACTGACGCTCACATGTGGCTATTAAACAGGTATCACCGGTCCAGCCAGCCTTACAACGCGAACTGATCGTGTGAACAGTATGAATATAGGCAGTGCAAAACAATGCTGTACAATAAGCCTGCTGTAATAAACTATTTCTTGTTGTTGCTGTGCTTAAGTCCATATCTATATAAACCAGATATGCAAAATATAAACCAGATAAAATCTTATGAAGCAAAATTGATAGACTGACACTCACATGTGGCTATTAAACAGGTAAAACCAGAAAGGGCATAATGCCATTTACAACTGATTACAGAATTGGTTTAAAAGGAATGCAACAATTATTTGTGTAATTATGGAAAGCTCACCTGAAAAAGGCTCTTCTGATGTGAATATGCGTTTTCCTCCAGTTTCGAGCCTCTCAGCTATCCGAACGATGTGATCACAACTCGGTGAATATGATGATTTTGGCTGGAGTTGTTTGGCCTCGTTAAAAACTGAACACATCACTACAAAGACCAATTCAAATTTAACAGTGGCCATCAAGATTATATAAAATTAATATGATTAATATCCAACCTTAAATTAGCCTAAAATTTTAAAACATGGACAAGAAATTGACAAACAATAGATATTAATGAGTTGCAGATTGTGTATAATCCGGCACAATTACTATTAATAGTATAACAGGCGTTTACACTCCTAATACATTAAGCTTAAGTTGTTCACATGGCTGCTTATAATAGCTTTTTTAGTGATTGATGCATTTTGTTTGTTACTATAATGTACTATATTTTTAAGGGATACGTAGCATGCTAATAGATGATCACAACTTTAGTAGCATCAATTACTATCAACAGTATTACAGGCGTTTACACTCCTAATACATTAAGTTTAAGTTGTTCACACGGCTTCTTATAATAGCTTTTTTAATGATTGATGTATTTTGTTTGTTATTATAATTGTACTATATTTTTAAAGAATACGTAGCATGCTAATAGATGATCACAACTTTAGTAGCATAAGACTTATGTTCTGCTTTAAAATTTTATATATGTTAATACATTTTAGCTTTTTGCAATCGCTGGTAAAATTTCAAATAATGTTACATTTTTAAGTTATGCTTTTTTCAAATACTCCTCCTCTTTGAAATATACATAATTTCCTGGGTTTTCAACATGATGCTGTCATTTGTTAAATGCGCCAAAAATGTTGAAGTGATTCGGTCTAACGCGTCTGGAGCTGTAAAAATCGCTTTCACATGCGTGCTTGCTTGCTGCGCACTCACATATAGTATAACAGTCGAGTCGGTTACGAGTCCTCCAAAAATTGGAAATAAGTTGCATTTTATGTGTTTAAGTATATACATTTTTACAATTAACGTAAGCTAAACGTTGTTTAGATATTCAGTAGCAATTACAAGTAAGTAGTATTTTAGCAGTATACGTGCCCCTAAACAAACGCGAAACACACACTCATGATGGCTACTGTTGCTAACAGACGGCTAACTGTATATGGGAACAAATACTACTTTTTGTGCCATATCCATAGGATTTCTAAAATCGAACCCAATAACATGTATTCCTAATATCGGATCAAGTTCAATATGACATCGAGCACTTTAATACAACAGCTCAAAAGAAGTTGCAGTGGCACTCCAAACAACACAAATTTTAAAAATATTAAAAGTACAAAAATCTATATTTTCGAGAACAGTTAATCCTTTAAATGTAAGTCGAATGATCCGCGTGAATGCATTGTTTGATATATACAATGCTGCCTTTTGTTGCTGACACCTCTCCGCCGCCAGTTTGGAGCCTTCCATATTCTAAATGAGCGCTCTTGACGAAGTGGAAATAATATCTTGACACGGTAAAATTCACTTTTCATAGAAATTCACGACGGCACTGTCAAGTGTCGTCACTGAACAATGGAAGATTAACATCATAGACCAAATGCAAGATACAGTCGATGGAGCAGCAACGCGTAATTACTGTTTATAGATAAATGATATGAGCGTAAATCAATCTATGAACTTGTTCTGTAAATTATACTCCCAATTTTTTATGAATAAGAACAAAGGATATTGCTTTAATGTGAATATTTTTCGATGGAGGCTAGGTCGCTCGCACTTTAGTAACAATTAAGAAATATTTTTTGATTCAACAAGAACAAAATGTTGCTGTCCTGCAAAAGCTGCCATCCTTATTGAACAATTCTTATGAGAGCTGCTATTCACTGCACTATTCACGCAGTGAATCAGCGTATAAAAATACCGCTTTAAATATAGAAATGATTTCACAACGAAAATATCAAATAATAAAGGTTGTCTTCTGTTTATTTGGAAAATCATTAAAATTAAAGTATACTAAACGGCGAATCCCCACATACCGTAAAAATTGTTGGACTTTAATGATAACTGAAAAATGGAGACACAAAAATAAGCAAACGCAGAAACAGAATCTTCATTCTTTAACTATGTAATAATTTGCTATTAAACAAACAGCCAACAGAATCATAAAGCAGTAACGAGCATAAATTTGTTTCTACTGTCGGGGTCGCAAAATTCATCTTGCACATAGCCATATGCAATAAAAGGCGCAACTAGGTGACCATATCTTTGCGGTAAAAAACCATAATCGGTCATACTTCTTTTCTATAAGATCTCTCTTTCTATAAGATCGTGTATTGATACTAAAATTGCATTTTTATTGAATTTAGTGCACCAAGGTCCAACTTTGGTTTGAAATACCAAATATGTCGTGAAACTCCGTGATATTTTTTCAATTCGTCAGTTCGATTCCGAATTTGTTGAAAACTATTTTTTTATTATACTTAACTCTTTGTAACATATAATAAAAATATTCACCATTCCGATTGTCAACCACATGATGGCCTTAACGCCTGGCTCAAAACGTGTTACGCTGACTTCGCGGTTTACCTAGGCTGGGAATTATTACCGAGCTTGATCTATTTACATGCGCCGCCGATAAATAAACTGACGGATATAATATACATATATATTAATTTACATTCTAAATAAAAAACTATTTTAAGGAGAAATGTACCCATGATAGCCAAACCCGCAATCCTTTGAACGCAATGGTCGGTTTTGTGTAAGCCCATTTACCGCATCTTATCTAACGTTTCAGAACAACTAATTTTAGAGATTTCGTTGCTATTTAGTTGTGGTTATTAGTTAAATTTTTGCTCGCAGCACAAATAAGAAATATTTGTGTGATTGTCGCCGCAAGGCTGTACGCGGGTAGGAATACTGCGGGCTCAAATATTGAACCCCAGGTATCGGGTGATCCGTAGGTAATCTGTACCCGCAAGTACCAACAGACTGATGATGCAACCATTTTTTCATTAGCTTAGTATTTCCCACAACAGAAATACGAATGGTCACGAAAGAATACTAATAAAGCCAAAGTTTTATTCAAACGGTTATAAAAATAGCTTTGCGGTGCGAACTATCAATGCGGGATATAAATTACCTAGTTTTATTTGCTGTGAACCTCTCGTAGGATCATCCGACTGCAGAAAATTCAAAATACTTTTAAATAAACTTGGCTTGAGCCAATTTTTACAGTTTAATAGAAAACTTTTCAATAATTATTTGAAATGCTATTTACTTCCTTAATAAAAATAATCTTTGCCGCTCTATATTTTCACTGAATGTAAGTGAACTTGCTTTTTCTGTTGAATTTAGGTTTATTAGCTTGTCTTTTATTTAAAATGCACGTATGGTTTCATTTTTGTGATTACATTTTTTAACCGGGAAACCGGAAGTCAGCAAGCCATTGCCTAAGTTTCGAGTTCTCTATGATGACCTTAACGCCTGATACAAACCTCGTTACACTAATTTTCCGGATATCGGTATGCTATTTGTTAATAAACATCTTTGTTGCTGTTAGTTATCCAGTTGAAAAACATTGTGTACCAATCACGATTATCAAAAATCTAGATTTTACCTATTATCAAAGTATTAAATGTGATCCTTGTTGCTATTACAGCAGTGAACGGGATGTCTGACATTTTTGACCAATCAATGAAAACAAGTTTTGGCAACAAACAATTCTATAATTGTATAACTGAAGTTTAATTGGTGAAGTATAAACTTCAGATACACTCTTAAAGAACCCACTTCGTTTTCCGTTCTGCGTCCACTGTCACAGTTAATGCACAAACATACCAATGAACATATATTTTAACAATGCGACTGTTTCAAAAGAGTCATAGAAGAAAATAGTTGAAATTAAAATTAACTCGGCAAAGCCGACACATTGAGTCGTAAAACCCAAATTTATTATTATTATTTAATTCTGCCTTCGCGATACGCATATTTGCTTCGACTGTGAAATAAAATAAATACTAGTTAATAATAATAATAATAGCAATAATAGTAATATTAATGAATGGATACTAAAATGCTACTTTACTATTGAAGAGAAGAGGAAGGATGAAAAAAATTTCTTTTAATTACACACGCCACTTCACCCATCAGCTCTTGTAGTAATGTATTTGTGTAGAGAGAGTAGCAATAACTCTCAAAGTCACAATTCAAACTCATTGACCGATAATTGGGTAATACGACACACAGTGGCTACCATGTACAAGTAACATTCTGGATTTATAGCCAGTTTCACTACCATTGATTGTTGTACTACATTAACGAGTATAGAAACCATAACGCCATTCCTGTACTGCAGGTGCAACTTCTGAGTCAATTTCAATAATGATAGCTAACGCATTTGCAATCGGTGTAAAGTCGAGTTAAAATGCTTCGAAAATGATCAGACGCAGTTACAAACCAGGTCGCCAAACAAGGAATTAGTACGAATAATTGTCAGGTGATGACTGTGTTTTTGCTTCAGACACACCATAAAGTTGTGTGCAATGTCTAAAATACTTGGCAAAGAAACCCTGTGCATCGTTAATATGGTTGAGTGTAATAAGTATGTTGTGTCATTATCAATATAGACTAAGACAAAAGCACCCGAAATATGTCATAACAACGACAGCAAACAGGCTACCTAGTCTGAAGTTCAGCAGCCTTTGAGATTTCTTGCTCGCACTTGAGATTTTTATCTTCTTACGAGAAGTAAGTCAGAGCAGCTGAGATGTGCCAGCACAGCACCGTAAATCTTTGTCATCTATTGCTTCAAAAGAACCAGCAGTAAAAGACATAGGAATTAATCCCATTTAATATTGAAATTTACAATTCTCATGATAGGTTGATAGCATATTTCACACCCGCAATGACCCCGGCAAAACTATGGCTCTAAAAAGCTATGTTGACACCGGTCAACATACATTTAGGCCCACCGCTTTTACTAGCAGAGCTGATATGCGCTCACAATTGTCCTTGCGGCCGATAGACAATACAGGTCACTTCAATACTATTAAATCAAATAATATAAATTTTACCTTTTTTGTTAATCTAATAATGGTAAATTTGATAACTATGTTTTCAACAGCAGTAATTACGAGGACTCAATTTTATTAAACCTTAAATGTCGTCGGACGAATCGGAGACGTTTGTCCCACGCAGCGGACTCCAGCGGTCGGATTTTTAAAACATGCGCCATGACCACAGTAGGACTTTTTAATAAAGCACTATATCATATTGCACAATTTTGCAAAAGGCGAAAACAACGTCAAACAAAAAGATTATTAAGCAGTATAACGATTTTCGAAAGGTCAGCGAAATGAGGTTTACATTAGGCGTTAGCAACGGCAGTGCAATCTTAATGCTTTGACAATGACTAGCCGAGTTCTCGTGAACCGGTAACAAAATGTTATCATAAAATGAACGTATAGGAAATATTTAAACAGAAGACAAAATAATAATGTGATATTCAACGAAAAAACAAAGACCACTTACATTCGGTAAGCACTGAGCGACAATTAATTTTTGCATTAAGGGCGTAAATAGCAATATGTACTCCAACCAAGAG
>JASANE010006455.1:0-57999 GCA_030248225.1 Trileptium ribeirensis | reverse complement strand
AGTACGTAAGGCCTTTGATAAGGCCAGACGCTTTCACACTGAGAGAGAATGGGACAGATATAGAACACAACAGCGCACTTATAAGCGGATGATTCATGAGGCAAAGAGAATGAGTTGGAGGAGATTCTGTGGTAAGGTTAATAGCACGGCCGAGAACTCTCGTATATAAAGGATACTTGAGATGAGGCCTCTAGTAAGTCTGGGCAGAGTACTCAACATAGATGGCCGGGTCACTGCTGACGATTATGGGACACTTATGACGATGCTGTCCATTCACTTTCCATCGTCGGTCCCTGTTCTTCACACCCCGCCGCCGTCTAGAATAATGGAGACTCGTAGGATCTCAAAACTAAGTGAACTTATGGAGATAAGTAAATTGATGACTATAGAGAGAATCAAATGGGCGATCAGTTCCTTTCAAAGTTTCAAATCGCCAGGGGTTGATGGTGTATATCCAATCATGCTTCGGCTATCCTGCGAATGCTCTGTTTATTTACTGCAGCGCATATTTAAGGCTAGCCTGAGACTTGGCTATATTCCATCACAGTGGAGGATATCTAATGTAATTTTTATACCCAAACCGGGCAAGAGGGACTATATGGATCCAAAGGCGTTTAGACCAATTTGTCTTTCTTCCTTTCTTCTTAAAACTATGGAGAAAATTATTGATAATTATATTAGGGATGTGATATTGGTCAAGTATCCGTTACATCGGAATCAGCATGCGTACAGGTGTGGTAGGAGTACAATCTCGGCCCTGCATGCTACCACATCCTGGATTGAAGGAGAGATGCACAAAGGCAAATACGTGGTAGCGGTTTTTGCGGATGTGTCTGGAGCCTTTGACAGTACTATGATAGAATACATCTTAGCTGGTCTCAGCCGATTCCAGTTGCCGGAATATATAAAGAACTGGCTGGTTAACCTGCTTAATTCAAGAATAGTTCTGGCAAAACTAGGCAAGACAACCGCCAGTGTCAGAGCTACTCGGGGCTTCCCTCAAGGAGGTGTACTATCATCTCTGTTGTGGAGCTTAGTTGTGGATGATCTTTTGGCTTACTTTGACAAATCGATAGTTTTGAGTATTGCTTACTCAGATGATATCAGTCTACTCTGCTCCGCCACATCTCTGGGTGTGGCATGTAGACGTATGCAAAACGCGCTTAACTCGATGCTACATTGGAGTAGTAGGAGAGGTCTCTTGATAAGTTCGAGTAAAACGAATCTTATGGTTATCACTCGCAAGAGATCAAGGGCTGAATATAGGGATATAACCTTGAACGGTACTACTTTGAGGCCTTGTGATAGCGTAAAATATTTAGGGTTGTATCTAGACTCAAAAATGAGTTGGAGATATCATATTGAACAGGCATCTCAGAAGGCAATAAAACTTCTTTTTGCTATAAAGGGTGCAGTCGGTGTTAATTGGGGGCTACGGCCAAAGTCGATGTCCTACCTCTATACTGCGGTAGTGCTTCCATCCCTAACTTATGGCTGTGCAATTTGGTGGCACAGAAGCAAATTGAAAACTTATTTGGGAAAATTTCTGAAGGTTCATAGTCTGGCCTGTCGTATGATCACAGGTTCACTTCGTTCTGCTCCTCTGGAGGCTCTAGAGGCCATTATGGGAATTAGACCTATTGATCTCGTTATTGATCAACTGGCAGTTGAAAGCTACTACCACCTGAGAACCACTGGGCTATGGCTTGCTCAGTGCGAGGGTAGTGGATATTATAGGTTGCAAAGATTTGCCCGAGGCATATGTGATACCATAGTAATGCCAACGGACAGAATTTTAAGATTTTTCAGTTGGAATAGGAAATGGTGTGTAAGACATGAGGGAACCCTGTCAGATGCCGATCTTGTGTGCTATACTGATGGTTCACTCATGGACACAGATTGTGGAGTTAGAGTAGGGGCTGGAGTCGTTATTGATAATACACATAGATTACACTTCGCATTAGGGTCCAAGGCAACGATTTTCCAGGCAGAAATTGTTGCAATTTGTAGATGTGCCGAACATCTCGTGGAACAAGGTACTGGGGGAAGGAATATTTGGATTTTCAGTGACAGCCAGGCTGCACTTAAGGCTCTAGATAAGCCGGTAGTGTCGTCAGCCACTGTTCTTGAATGCCATAAGAAATTAAATAGACTAGGTGCCGAAAATGTGTTATGTTTGTCGTGGGTCAAGGGACACTCAGGCATTAGAGGGAATGAAATTGCGGACAGCCTTGCAAAGAAAGGTGCTTTATTGAATGTGTCTGGGCCGGAACCTTGTGTTCCAGTTTCCTCTTCTATTGTGAAGACTTCGCTGGTGCGTTCTCTGTTTGGACAACAAGCTAGACGGTGGAGAGGGGGAATAAATTGCATGCAGACAAGGATTTTCTTTCCTGAAGTCAATTATAGGAGATCTCGCTTCTTATGGAAGCTTAGCATAGATAGACTGCGGATTGCTATACATGTTTTAACTGGGCATAATCTTCTAAATACCCATCTTAAGGTTATGAAACTGACAGAAAGTAGTCTCTGCGAATACTGTCGCCAGGAAGCTGAAACGTCTGAACGTTTTGTTTTCAGATGCAAAAAATGGGGTGAAGTTAGGGAAAGGTTCTTAGGTGCTCAACAACTAGCAGTTACTAATGGTAGGACTATGTGTTTGAGTAAATTAATAGGTTTTTGTGTTGCAACTCAGAGGTTTGATCTAGGTTTATAAGAATTACAGCACGGTGATGCAAAGGGTCCTACTATTAGGACCTGTGCAAATTATCACACCGTTACACAAGTCTAATCTAATCTAATCCAGGGGATAACGCTACGAGGAATTATTTCAAGCTATTTGTACATAAGCTCACCCAAGTAACCCTGAGGGGCATTACGGTATAACGTTAGAAAAAAGAACAGTTTAGAGCGGGGCGTTTGGCGGGCTGCAGCCCGTCGACTTAGGCTTAGTGTATGTCTCATATAAGGACCTTAGTTTAGGCTCAATATATCAAGAACGGCATGGCCTGCATTTTATTTCCGTTCCTCTGGGTTACTTGGACCCATAAGTTTATGGCCCCCATGGACAATACTATTGAAACATCACTGCCGCGCCGTATATTTGAGAACTCTTTTCAGTGGCTGTACAGGCTCTTTCAGCGAAATTCACATAGTTATCCATAATATGCGGCAGGCTATTTCTAGTTGATTTTACACAGTAAGCGTGTCAAATTTACGCCAGCTAGCGAGTTGGTGCTTTAATTTCATCGGTCGCAACATAGCAGATCTTTCATCTTAGTTCAAGTTTTGCGTGTGAGTTAGGCATTTTACGGACACCTCGCTTCGATAAGAATTCTTTCGCAGCATCTGTTGTACAGAACTTGTATGCTAAATTCCCGATTTTTTAATAAACACAGCGTAATTTATTTTCTGTTCGCATAACATACATAATTTCCTGTTGATATCCTAGCAACTCGCGAAAAAGTGGGAAAGGGAGCGAGTCTGGCTAGTCTGCGCTTAATTCTTGTAGCTTCTCGGAGAGAAGCTACGAACTGCTTGTTATTCCCCGGCTTCCCTAGAGGACACTATATATAGCGCCATACAAGGTTTTTGGGTCCACAAGTGGGTCTTGCCCGAAATATTTTAACGTGGACCCAAAAAATTTTTGCAGGACCCACGCTGAACCCAGGGCAGTTTCGATTTCGGAGACATAGAATTTGCTAATAAACTCTATTACAAAGTGCAGGCTTTCAGCCATTTGTGCTTACATCTGTATATAGTTGGTTGCTGCTGGTTTCACGGATCACCCTCATCATTTATCCTTGCTTGGGACAGGCAGAGAATAATTTATATATTTGTAAATATGTAATAATGTGAAATTGCGTTTCGTAATTGCGTTACTTTATTGTGTAAAATTTCGTGAATTTCTCGAGCCAAAAATTGTAAGTCTGCACTCAGCGTTTAAGGTCTGGACCAAGAAGAAATTTGCTGGACCCAGGGTCCATTTTGAAAAAAACCTGGTTATAGTTCTCAAGAAGGCTTAGAAATATTCTTGGACATAGTTACCCAGTAAGTACGTTACGTGGCTCATTTTGGTATCTATCGATAGCTCTCGAGAAGGAATCATACGGTGCCTAATACGACCAGATTCGGTCACAGGTTCCTGATAATATAGAAAAACTCTTGATTTCAGAAATTAGTCAGATATATTTCGCTTTTTTCTATCGGACACTAACTCGTCAGCGATGATGGTGTTAAATTGGGTACCAATCGACGTGTCTCGAGACAGTAATGGTGGAGAAACTTAAAAAAGTTTAAGATATCTTTCATCTATCTGGAGAAATGACCAAAACAGATCAAATTTGGCTTATTTTCGGCAAAAAAATCGGGTCTTAGAATTTTGGTGGTGCACAATTTATTTGAACTTAATTTTGCTTGAACTAAAATCTTGCCAACCAAACAAAATGTCTTTTAGCCGTGTTGGTACAATGGATAAAATGAAAATAATTTTATTATAACAGTAAAAGTGACACTATTCTCGTGTTCAACATGGCCCTATGCGTTATTTTGGCACCCGATTATTATCATTTTTCACGATTTATGGATTTTTAGTGAAGACATGTCGCAAAGCAGGAAAAATCAAAAATCTTTTTGAAGTTTTTCACATTCGTCCCAAGACTACGTTAAAAAATTGACTGATTTATTCTGAAAATTGAGGGACTATCTAATCAGATTTTAAAAATGGTGTATTGCGCTATTTGGATAATCCCCTGAAAATTCCAAAATTCTTAGCTAATTATTTGTGTTTCATGATTGTGATCTACTTTTCACCCATATCCCGCCAATTCGGTGTCCAGCGGAACCCCCACGGCTGCCTGGCACTGCTTTGGGACCCCCAGGATAGTTGAAAAACCTCGATTTACGATTTATTGGTCAAATTTAGGTGTTTAGACCGTTTTTGGTGCAGAGATGTTAGTTTGCGGCCTTTGAGCTTATTTTCACCCATATCCCGCGTCTCTGGTGTCCTGCTGAACTCCTAAGACTGTCTGGTACTGCCCTCGACCCCCCTCCCTAATATTATCTGAAAAACTTCAAATTACCATTTTTTGGACAAATTTAGGTGTTTATACCCGTGTTTGGTCCAAACTTTGAGCTACTCTTCATCCATATCCCAACCTCTCTGGCGTCGTCTAGCAGATCCCTTGTGTCTGGTAACCCCCTCGGGTATAGCTCAAAAACTTCAAATTACCATTTCTTGATCAACTTTAAGTGTCTGAACCCGTTTTTGGTCCAAACTTGCTAGTTGGTGGCCTTTGAGATACTTTTCATCCATATCCCGCCTATTTGGTGACTAGCGGAACCGCCGTGGCTGCCTGGCTACGCCTCGGAAACACCAGGTTAGCTGAAAAACCTCGACTTACGATCTATTGGTAAAATTCAAGTGTTTCGCCCGTTTTTTTCATCCAATCTTGCTAGTTGGCGGTCTTTAAGTTACTTTTCACCCATATCCCGCCTCTCTGGCCACCGGAGTACCTGTGATTGTCTACCTCCTCGGTATCCCCAGGATAGCTGAAAACATTATATAATAACCATTTTTTTGGTGAAATTTAGACCCGGATTTTTGGTCCTAACAAGCTAGTTGCCGGCTTTTCAGTTACGTTTCACCAATATTCTGGCTCGTCGGTGTCCAGCGGAGCACCTTTGTTTTGTAACCAATTTGTAACTTTTGAAAACTATATTTAGCTTTATTTGTAAAAATCAGCTTTAAAATATATTTGTTCCATTTTTATATATTTGTTATAAAATGAAAAAAGCTTTTTCATCATAACAATGCCATTCATTATTCCACTCACTAAAATATCGACAACAAGCAAAACATTGAACCCCTTAAGGTTTATTGCTCAATGCATTCATTCATGTACTTTTTATATTTCACTCACTAAAATATCGAAAAGAAGCATGGTGTTGAACCCCTTTCCGACATACTGGTAAATGTTTTCGCTCGCTATATAGTCATTACAAAACTGTTTTACCTACAAAAATATTAAAACAAGATGATCAACAAAACTCCGGTATACTTCACCAGAACTTTCGTTCAGTCGTAAATTTTCAACATTTATTACACACTGTAGTGAGTGCTATTTTTGCTAAATACAATTGCAAAATCAAAAGTATCTGCGAATTGTAAATGAAATTTTATTTATAAAGGCCGGTAATACAATTATAAAAGGATTCGCCAACCCCTAATGTAAGTACCAAAACATATTTTTCCACAGTATGAAATTAAGGTAAAGATCATTATGAAACCGACAAACTGCAAAACAAAAATTATTTTCAAGGGAGCTTCAATACCTGCCTGGAATAGTTGCAGATCAGTCAAATCGATATTATTTTGTCTTAAAAGTATACATAGATTACTTTACAGTTGTTAAAAAATTGAAGTTGAAATGATTTTTGCATTTCTGTTTCAGTAAGACAAATAACAATAGTTAAGAAGACGCATTCGAAATGGTATTTTGGACTACGTGGAGGTTCAAAATTTTACTCATTTTATATGTAGCACTAAATTTGCATACGCATGGATAAACATAGACTCGAGATGTCACCTATAAATCAAATGTTTTGCTTACAAGTATTGCGTACTGTCAGGCCAAACCTAAGCTTAGTCTGGACTCAGAATTAAACTTAAAATTTTTGCCCTACGGTACTCATGACAAGTTTCTCGGACGGTGAGTTATAAGGAGGGGAATCTCTGACATTATCCTATTTTTAGCTAACGTCATTTTGTTAAGATCGGCTGAATGGCCTGTGGGAATATAATCAGAGTAAAGTAATAAAATAACTATTGCATATCAATCGCGCAAATCACACCACATTTTTGAACCACTGCCAATAAACACAAAACGGAATGATCAGCATATTGTTTCGGTATTTGGTTCTAGCCCTCAATTGTTGGGTTTTGGGTTGGAAATCCCTTTTTGCATTATCGGCATTTATAAGCAAAATTTCATTTATAATTCGTATATATAGTTTTGATTTTGCAATATGTATTTAGCCAAAATAGCACTCGCTACGGGTGCAACAAACACTTGAAAATTGATCACTGAATTAAAATTCACGTGAGGTGTACAGTTTAGTCAGTCATCTTGTTTGTAGCATTATATTAAGTAAAAACAGCTGTTTCATAACTACATAGAGTGCGTAAACATTGCACACTAAGTCGGAAAGGCGATCAGCGCATTGCTTGTTTTTGATATTTTAGTAAATGACATACGAAAGGACATGAGCGAATACTTTGACCACTAAACCGTAAGAGTTCTATTTTTGCTTGTTTTCGATATTTTAGAGAGTGAAAAATCGACGGGAAGGGCATTGCTATCACTAAAAAAGCATTTTTTAGTTTATAACGAACATTATAAAAATTGACCAAATATATTTTAAAGGCGATTTTCACAAACAAAGCAAAATATATTTTTAAAAGATTACAAATTGGTTACAAAACAAAGGTGCTCCGCTAGACACCGACGAGCCCGAATATTGGGGAACCGTAACTTAAAAGCAACCAACTAGCTTGTTTGGACCAAAAATCCGGGTCTAAGCACCTAAATTTCACACCAAAAAATGGTTATTATTTAAGGCCGCAGGACATCATATTTCTTCCTCCAATGACCAAAACATGAAACCTTTTGAAATTTATAAATCCCAAATTTTAAGAAATAATATAGTTGGAAGAGTGATTTTACGTTGCAAGGAATCAACATTGCCTTATTTGCTACATACAACGGAAATGCAATTGCATTTATCGTATGCAGCAACCCCGAGAACCTATACGCGTATTCTAATACCTACATAAATCTATAATATCTAATCTAAGTGGCAAAAGTTTCAAAATTTAACAAATGTTGCATCGACACCGTCCCACAGAATTTTATTATGAAACAACCAAATTGTACTTAACTGGTTAAATAACCTCGTAATTCCATCCTTTATCCCCAAAAACTTGCACTGTAAAATTTTTGAAAATTGAACTTTTTTGGGGTATTTTTGAACTTGGCTCATAGCTCGAAAACGGCTGCGCTGACAAAAATGAATATCAGGAAAGATGCAGATTTCGTTGAATGAATTTTGTACGGTCCATTTTCGATCCTATACTTCTGGGCAGAGATATAGCCTACAGTGCTGGGTGACACCAAAATGACAGAGTGCTATAAATACACAGCTAGGTGCACAACTGCATTTCATTACGGGTAGAATAAAAAAAAGATAATCCATGAATGGTAAAGAGTTATGCAACGAAAAGATAGAGAATAAAATATATTTCTTTATTTGAAGAAACACTACTCGCAATTACGTATGTACACTTCATTTCAATGATTGCCACCGCGGTAAATATTCAGGATTGAGCCACAGACAATCCAAAACAACTGTGTAAGCGTGCGACTAAAACCACCACTAGTCTATTAAGCAATAAATCTCTCCAAATAAGAAGACAACACTAAGGCGCTAAAACTGACATGGCCCAGACAGCTCCTTAAAATAGAGATTATTAGTGCTAATGGCTTAGGTTGGAAGATACGATACAGTGTACTCGTCAAAAATTACTGTCGCTCTTACTCGGTAGAAAGAATTTGTTATTAATTTCAATAGTTTCCGAATCTCGAGCCAGCCATTCGCCAGCGGCTCGCTCTAAATGCGCCACAGTGATTTCTGGCGCGTAATGCAAATAACGGCAGCAGTTTTAACTTACCTAAAACTGGTGACAGCTGAGGAGACACTGGTCGAAAATGAAGCGGTGTGCTCGATTCACGTAAGATATGGTTCGATTTATCACTACTTCTGTTCAAGCTTACTGGACTGCTTGACAAATGCCCCTTTAATATAGTATTGAAAAATAAACAGCTTACTAAAGCCGTACAATAAATAACAATATCTCATAATTCGTCATACCAAATAATGTGCATCCATGACAATGAGACTCACTGAAAATCCATACCGCTCAGCATTTCTATCCAAGCGGGCACGTTTCTTTGTTTTACTGATGCAATTCGGCAGTTCATAATATTTGGGATACATAAAATTTTTGTATGTAATACAGTATCGCAGAGAAGTATTTAAGGAAAAAGCCGAAGCCAAAAGAAGTCTCAGGAATAATTACCCTCAACGTTAATAGAATATATGGTAAAACGAAACTGCTTATAGCAGAGTTCTTAGTATAGTCATGGCTCGCTACACTGCAATCCGCTTAACAGCATTTGAGATAACGTTGGAAAATAAAATTTTGTAAATATAACTGTCGAGAAAACAACGAATCATAAAAAATTTCGATTTCAATAATGATCTTTAAAATACTTCATAAACCATCTTTTACAACCTGCAAAATTTATCCTATTCCTTATTGATAGATCGCATAATATTTTGCTAAAGTGTATGACACTCTTCAGCTTAGGCTTACTAAGCCTATACGGATGTCGCGGTGCGTTTAGCGCTGTCGCCAATCCACTGCATTTCGTGCGGAGCAACTCATCTTTCCCGACTGCGTTGCATGGGGCAGACAAATGTCTCCTCACGATTTGGCGGAATGACATTTTGTCTCTCATGATTTCGTGGGGAATATTTTTCCCTCACACCATGAAATGTAATTCATGGAATATACCTTACGATATCATAGGGGACAAAATGCCATCTCCCTTCCATGGAGTCATGGGGACAATATGCCCTCCCCCCAAGAAATCATCGTCCCCGTATGAAACGCAGGATGAAGGATGAACTGTCCCGCTATGAAATACAGGGTACAGGCAGAAACGTATCGCGTTCTCCCTATAGGTTAGCATGCATAAGCTGATGAGTATCACACTCTTCAGCAAAACATCATGGTGTCTTGGTTGTACTAAAAAACTGAACGTAAAATTCACATAGACTATCGCACAAACAGTTGTTAACAGATGAACAATTCGCTACCACAATGTTTAAACTCGCTCCACACGACTTATCAAAATTTCTGGTATTCACGCTAAAAGGCAAGATCTTGTGCTAGTTTGCTAGTATTAAAGTTGGTGGTGAACTCCACTGATTATATGCATGAGTAAACTTAAGATGCGCTGCTTACCTTCATCTTTTGTCAAAATTGAAAATGTATATGATTGTCAAATTAATGCAAATGCGAGTCCATTGTTCACTGAACACAAATTTTATATTTTTATAAAAAACAGGAATTAGTCCGATTCATATTTCATACATTATATTTTGAAAATGTTTGCGAACACATTGATGTTACAGTACAATGACCGAATTGCATTCGCTAATGGCGTTATGGAGCAGAAAAATATGTCCAAATTGGATACGACTATTGAAATCCGAGTTTTGTTCTCTAACAACGTTTTGTATATCGTGTCAAAAGAGGATAGTTGGCGGCGCATCGTAAGCTTACTCTTGCAATAGCGAACGATTACGTTTAATAAGTTGTGCCGACCCAAAATTTCCACCAGAAAAGTCGAGCGCTATGCAATGTCACCAAAATAATAGGGTCAGTCACAAATGGTATTACATAATTTTGTCTGTTTAGCTCCGAAACTTTCGCTTTGATTGTTTATTCTTATGCTTAATAAGTCGTGTGGTAATAGAAAATCACCGCTTGTGGAAAAGATGAGTTAAGCTTGCCCGCACAATCCTGCGTTACGTACAGTAGTGACATTTGGTTTGTTCCTAAAATGGATTTGAATCTGCATATTTCTGGTACAAAATGAAGAACCACGAATA
Organism: Trileptium ribeirensis; assembly: GCA_030248225.1. NCBI lineage: Eukaryota > Metazoa > Nematoda > Enoplea > Enoplida > Thoracostomopsidae > Trileptium > Trileptium ribeirensis. The sequence goes on along the minus strand of JASANE010006455.1, from coordinate 47,265 downwards.
ATTCTGATAGCACCAAATACACAACGCAATGACGTTTCCACTTAAAAATTAAGCACTTGCTATTGCATTGTAATTTAAAAATTTAAGATGATTTAACACTGAAATTTAATATTTAACCAATTAATTTCCCTGAACTGCTATCAAGTGAAACTTTGCACTAAATCATATGGAACAACAAAATTACGATAACATCATAATTCATTATAATTTTAGCCGGAAGAAAAGTACTGTTTAATCACTGAGGCAGACCAATTATTTTCGAATGCCTGTACCTGGAACAGGTACCCTAAAAGCGCGTCATGGAAAAAATGTAGCGGAATCTATCTTGTTATTGAATTACTCGTCTTATAAAACATTTTGAGAATGTAAAACATTTTGAGATGCTGTAAGCTCTTAACAAGTTATTGTAGCACAAAATGGTCTCTCTATGCAGTAAACGCGGAATGTGTTATGCAACACTTATTAGAGTATTATGTAACCCTCCTTTTTTCGAATGATTTTTCTCGACATCGTTTTTCTACTCCATGTAGATTTCAGCATTAAAATTAACTTCAATATCTGGAATTATACCGAAAATATCTAATGTATTTTGAAACTAATACGAATAAGCACAATGCCGCAAACTTTCACATAATTTTCGGGAGCAATATAAGCCAAGGTTCCACACTAGCATAATATTGGGCGTTATTTTCAAAAGTCGAACCAGTAGCGCTGTCGTGCTTTCCATAAAAAATTACGTTAGAGATATCTATGTGTCAGGACAGGGAACAGCCAGAATTGCACTCCCATCAAAAACCGAGTTCTCCTTCAATCAGGAACTGGAATTTTGAGGTTAAAATATTTTCAACATTTTTGTTCCAGATTGTAAATAATATATACAAAAAAATAAGGAAATATTTAGGCAAAGAAATTTTAGGGCTATATCAAGGTAGCTAGGTACAGGAATTAGTCCTCACAAACTCACTACAGTGCCAAATTTAATCAAGTTTGCTTTTTTAAAGAACCTAAATAGCACTTTGGGTGAGCCAGATTCAAAAACCCTAATTTCTGCCCCCGCCTTCCCCCCAAACACGATTTGCTCAATTTCAGAGGCATAGAAAGGTAGCTAGCTAGGTTCCGGAAATAGTGCTATTGAAGTTATTAGGTTGTCCAATTTGATAAAGTTTGCGTTTTAATCGAACTAAATAGCTTTTTTGCGAGCCACATACGAAAAATCGAATTTTTGGGCCCAGAAACACGATTTAGGAATACGGTAAGGCACATAGGTACTGGAACTTGTGTTCACAAAGTTACTAGCGTGCCCAATTTGATCAAGTGTGCTTTGTGCATACCTAAATATGGTTTCGGGCGACCCAGATACCAATATAACTTTTGGGCCGCCAGAAACATGATTAGCCTAATTTTAGAAGTATAGAAGGGTACGTAGGTACTGGAAATAGTGTTTAGAAAGCTTCTAAAAGGCCCAAATTCATCGAATTTGCTTTGTAACGGACCTAAATCGCACGTTAGGCGAGTCACATATGAAAAATCGAATTTTTTATACCCCGGATTATTAGCCTATTAGCACGATTTTGAAGATATAGCAAGGTAGCTAAGTACTGGAAATACTGCTCACAAAGGCACTAGAATGTTCAACTTGATCGATTTGTTTTTAACGGACATAAGTCCCAATTTGGGCGAGTCAGATACAGAAATTCGTATTTTTGGCCCTAAGGAACAGGTTTAGCCCAATTTCGGGGGTATAGGAAGGTCCGTAGGTAGTCAAAATGGTGCTTCACAAAGTCACTAGAGTGCCAAATTTGATCAAGTTTACTTTTTGACGAACCTAAACCCATGTTAAATTTGAACATTTGACTAACCTAAACCCATGTTTTTTAAATAAAATGCAGTTTCAAGGCAACACATTTGCACGTTTGGGCTAAAAACTAAATCCGTCCAAAATCATAAATCTCAATCGCCTAGTTAGGAATGTTGGACTTTTTTAGAGAATTGTCCAAATCGACACCATTTTCAAAATTTATCTAATCCCTCAATTTTCAAAATATCCCAAAAATATGAAAAACGACTCCTTTCGGATTTTTGATTTTTTAATAGTTCACGAGATTTAACTCAAAGTCTGTAAATTTTGGTAAATGATTAAAATCGGTCCAAACTACCAAAAGTTAGATAATAGGTAATGCCTAAAGTCATACTGAACACAAGAATAATTCGCCACTTTTAATGTTAGAATAAAAATTTTTATTTCATTTGATCCTTAGTACCCATACAGGTAACTAACATATTTTGTTTCGTTGGCAAGATTTTAGGTCTAGCAAAAATAAGTTCAAAAAAGCAAAAAATCCTTGCACCTCCAAAAATACGTAAGCCCCAGTTTTGTTTCCGAAAATGTGCTAAATTTGACCGGTTCTTCGGTCACAACTCTGTTCAACCTTGGAATATTGGTAAACGACGAAATTCCGCACCGACACTGGCTCAGGACGCGTCGACAGGTACCAAATTTATCACCATCAGGCAATAATCGTTGACAAATCAGTGCTTGGTGAAAAAACCGAAATCTAATGACTAATTTCTAAAATAGATGGTTTTCCGGAACCGGTGCCCAAATCCGGTCGTAGTAGACACCACGCGACTCGTTTTCGAATGACCTATCGATTGATACCCATGTAAACCTACTTACAAGGTAACTCAGTCCAAAAACGTATTTCTAAAACTTATTGAGAGCTACAGCATTATGTCTCCACAACCAACGTAATAAAACCGGTGACCAAATCCGGTCGTAGTAGACACCACGCGACTCGTTTTCAAACGATCTATCGATTGATACCCAAGTACACCTACTTACATGGTAACTAAGTCCAAAACGTATTTCTAAACCTTATTGAGAGCTACATCATTATGTCTCCACAACCAACGTAATAAAACTACTGTTTCAAGTAAACTGCGGAGTGAAAAGAGCAAAATGACCTGGTCTACAATGAATGATAACCCCGGTGCAGTTTCTTGTCTTACCCACAATAGATAGCAACCGCTGAAATTTCAGTTAAAACAGCTACAGTCGTGGCCAAAAATAAGTGAAATCGAAAACGATCGACATCAAAATATATTTTAGTTTCGTTTAATCGAAAATAACCGAAATTTTACAATTTTGAAACTTATCTAACTGCGCCAAAATCGAAATCGATTAAATCGAAATTGATGTCGACCTAACAAGTCTGAATTTCGATTCATTTAATTCTGAGAAAATTTTGCACTTAATTTTGGTCGTGACTGTAATTCCCAGTGATATCGATTTGGCTGATTTAAACCTGTTGACTGATACAGTAATGCAGATAATGAGCCAGCTTTTAGTTATATTGAATTTGGATATGACTGAAATGTTTGCTATCTCTGACGTTCCTACAATATTATACGGTACAGCACTACAATCAAACGAAAGAATAGAAATCGTATTTTACCAGACTTGCTGAAACCAGCATGCCTTTAGTTTTGACTTAAACTAATTTACATCCGACAGACACGCGCCAAATTCAAATATAAACTGGTTTCACCTTGACGAAGCAGCCTCTAAGTACTCGGTCTAGCCGGATTTTGGGAAATTGTACCCCTGCTCACACCCACTCATCACTTCGGTCGCCCAGCCGCCGTTCACGACGCGTTCACCACCCCTATACTTGGTTGTCACTACGGTACGGTACTACTCCACAAAGTTGACATCTACTGATTATTGGTTACATATTAGACACGCGAGATGAAACGTGGCTGCAGTTTTTCAAACAATGAAAGTGCTATTATAATTAAAAGATCACTTAAATGCTAAAACATAGCCTCGAATTGGAAGTTGGTGCAGAAACACCTCACAATAAATTATTATGACTAGGCACTTGTCTCATCATCAAGCAAGTGAACTCTGAGAGTAAAAGTTCTAGATGGGTCGAAATTATATATATGTTTTAAAATGCTCACTTTTCGTTAAAATCGAAGATGACTGCCAGTGTAAGAAATATTATTCACTTAATTTGATTGATGCATGTTCCTTAGTTATTGAGCTAATTCCGAACAATTAGAATAATAGTTTTATTATCGAAACCGATAATAATGTACCACCGAAAACACTGTCAAACCGTCACTATAGTTCAAACTTATTCCAATCGCTTCAATTAACTTCAGACTTTATTTCACAGTCATCACAACCACCTACACAGTCCTAGCTGAAACTGCCTAATATTCATTTGAATTAAGACCAATTCGCATAAAGAAGATGCTTCAATGTTATTGACAGTCAGGTGAGGAAGATGGCAACGCGCTGCACGTAGCTATAGAGTTTGTTTTCGATTAGATTTAGCTATACTGGGCTAGAAAAACATGCGGGAACATGAATGACATTGCATCATTGCATCAGCCCGTTGAACTGTGAATGACGTCAGAATCTGGGATTTAAAAACCGTGAAAGTGCAAAGTGTTACCTTCTTTTTGGATTACCTAAGACGTTGTATTCTGTTTTAATCATGGTTTTCGACAGCAAGCCTACCAGTACTGAGAATAAACCTACATAACTTCTTAACGTTGTAATCTCTCAAGCCTTCTATATTAATTACTGTATTCCCTAGAATTTCTCTCCGACTCTCTGCAAACCTAGGACAAGCACACAGAAAGTGTTCTGATGTCTCGTCGATGCCACAATGAGAGCAATGTTTATTTCCTGTCACTTTTAACTTATGTAGGTGGAAGTTTAGCCAGCTATGCCCCGTTATTCCCTGAACACACTGTCTTATTCTGTCTTTCGTTAATCCTAACAAATAATTACTATATTTCTTATTCGGCGTACTAATGATACTCTTTGTCTGTTTACACGTTGCTTCCTGCATCCATCTAGTAACAAACTTTCTATGTAGCCAAGATTTTATTCTTGCTGCAAATTCCTTCCTTGAGATTGGAAGAATAGGTTCTGGTCCTACAGGTAGCTTTGATGAACCTCTTCGGGCTAGCTGATCAGCTGTTTCATTTCATACGTGATACGTCATTCTGTTTGGACAATTCTCTTAAACTCACCCTGAACTCTGAGACTAATTTGAATTTAACCAGGCCAGCCTCAAGTGCTTTGAGAGCAGCGCGGCTGTCTGAAAAGATCCTTATATATTGCGCATTTTATTTTCCATGATATTGTCTGCACAGGCTTTTATCGCATATACTTCTGCTTGGCAAACACTTATATATGCACTCAGAGAGTATACATGGTTTCTTGTCCCCATGGAGAATCCTGCTCCAGTGGAAGTTTTCCCCTGGAGTTTCACAAGAGATCCATTTGTATAACATATTATAGTGTTATTAGACTCCTCTATAAGTCGCCTAGTCTCATCCTGCCACCCTCACGGCTTGGAACAACTGTGTGCCAAGTACACTCATCCGCTATTTGCGATGACATGTAGTCGCAAGGGAAGTTGAGTACAGGCAATTCATTCCTAATTTCTTCTGTATCAGCATGATACCCTTGAATTACATCAAGTGTATGCGGACATATACATTGAATCCTATGCAACTCTTTTATACCTTCTTCTATGACCGCTAGATCTAGTGGCAAAACATTTAATAAAACTTCCATTCCTAACGTCGGTGTCGATTTCATGGCACCGGCCATCATAATACAGGCTAATCTGGATACTTTCGCAAGCTTTCTTGCATATGTTTTAAGTTGGACTTTACGCCACCAGACTACAGCACCGTAACAAACGGATGGTAGTACGATGCTATTATAAATATACCATAAAATCTTGGGTTTAATTCCCCATGTCTTTCCAATTATTCCTCTACATGCCATTAGTGTGCCAATCCCCTTTTCACGGCCAGTTCTATATGATCTCTCCATAGTAATTTGTTATCAATCACCACTCCAAGGTACTTGACTGTATTAGTTACAGGTAAAACTTCGTCAAATAGCTTAAGCTTTACATCTCGATTGAGCGTTCTGCTTCTTGAAAGAGTTAGCACATTACTTTTTAGCTGGATTTACTTTTAAACCCCTTTCTGTACATCATTTTCCAAGAATTGTTAGATTTTTCTGAATTCTCCTAACATTGACGTCCAGGTTTTTGCTACTATTGAGCATAAGTACGTCATCTGAGTATGCCTGTATATATAAGTCCGCTGTATTCATATTTCTTAGCAAATCGTCAATTACTAAAATCCACAACAAGGGTGATAACACTACTCCTTGTGAGCTCCTTCGTCCTAATCGGAATCTTACTGATGACGTGCCCATTGTCGCTGTAGCCCACCTGATACCAACAAGATTGCTCAACCACTTGCTAACAGTGGCATTAATTCCAAATTTGCCGAATGCACGTCGAAAAGTTTCATGTGTTGTTCTATCAAAGGCTCCACCTATATCAAGAAATACCGAACTCGTATGCTTACCTTGGTTTAACCCACTTTCTAATCTACTTATTAGACCATGAAGAGCTGTAGTAGTGCTCTTCCCCTTTTGATACGAATGTTGATTTTCATGAATCCTACCACAAAACTTGCTTCTTAAATACCTATCCACCAGTCTCTCCGCCGTCTTCAATAGAAACGATGTAAGACAGATTGGTCTAAAGCTCTTCGGATCTTAATATTTATCCTTCCCTGGTTTCGGTATAAACGAAACTAGTGCTTCCTTCCATGCCTTAGGTATATATCCTGAAGCTATATATCCCTTAATTATTTTCATTAAGATGTGGCTATTTTAATCAAAGCCCATTTTCAATAATATTGGGTTGATACCATCAACACCTGGGCTCTTAAAAGAACCAAAACTTGACACTGCCCATCTTAGTTTATCTACGCTCAGTAATTCTTCAGCCATAGCAACGTCCCTCTTGCTTGGCCTGATATACTGGGATATATTAATCTCCTCATTGTCATCTCTCATTGAATCCAGAAAATGAGAGCGTAAAAGTAGCTCTAATGTTTCTTCCTCATTCTCCGTCATGCTACCATCCGCTTTCTGAAGATGACTAAGTATCAGTTTGTGCCCCAGCATACAAATCTTCGCCAAACGAGTGTTAGCGTTAGCTCCTTCAACCTTTTCACAGAATACTTTCCACGACCTGCTCTTTGGTTTCTTTATCTCATCTTTATACAATTTCTGAGCAGCTCTATATCTATTCCAATTACAGTCTCCACCAAACTTAACAGCATTATCTGTATAATTTCCTTGATCTTTGTCCTAACCGGCCAAGTTTCTGCGACCACCAATTCAAACCTCTATTTCCTATGTTCATCAATGGACACGCTTCTTCTTTTGCTTGGTTCATTGCACTAGTGAATTTAATTACATTCATATCCATCACTTCTGAGTTATAAATAGTATCTTGTGTGTCAGCACCCACTGTATTTTGGCGAAGCTTATCTCGAAACTACTCAAATCTGAGACGCTTTAAATTATACTGTATCTTAATATTTTCTGCGATTTTCTCCACATATTCAAACTCTATCGCCCTATGATTCAAAAAGTATTCTCATCTAAAACTCTCCAGTTAATAAGCTTTCCGACACTAGCAAAATCAGTGAGAGTAGAGTTTGTTTTCTGAACAAAATGAGTGCAACCGCGGCTGAATCGCTAAAGTGGTTGTGGAGATAATAGCCACTCTTACGCACTCGCTTCGTAAAAGTCGTTAAACAATACAAGTATATCGCTTTTCAACGTGTTTGCATAGCAATATATACCATAGTTTCGCTCAAACGAACACAACTTTGACATTTTCATTGCTTAAGGAGCAAGGGATCCAAACCCTGGAGATCCAAGAACACGTAACTCGGTAGCATGTATACAGCTCATAATTAAAAGCACCGTAAATAGCATTAAAAGTTTGCGGAGCTGCCACTGTTGGTTTTTAGTAATTACAGCAAGACAAAAGGAAATGTTAACACGTCGTTGTCTTATGTGGAAACCACGCTAGCTCCGTTTCATCCAGAACAAATTCGTAGCAAAGTCGCGGTAAAATAATATCTTCAGCGACTTTTACGAGGGGCATACTCGCTTTTCGTACATGATTTCGGTATCTGCCACTCTTACGCACTCACCTCGTAAAAGTCATTTTAGCACCAATTCACATGTAAACTAGTAGGTAAAACCGAAAATTATGACGAATGTGGTGTTTTCTGGGTTCCCAAGCCCCATATGAAAATCCATTTTGACCCAATCCTGGAGTATAGCTAACCCCGGCAAAAATACTTTCCACACAGCTTTATGAAAATGAGCCCAACTGCGACCAGAACACAAGTGGTTATCGCGATATATGCTATAACGTGTTGTTTTGTTGGGACCCCTAGGACACTAATCGGACACCCTTTTGAGAAGGAAAGGGTGGAAATCTGTTTTTCCGTCCAATTACAAGACACAAATAGAGATTAAAAGTTTTCAAATGAGCTATGGCGCGATCTAATCTGCCGATCAGGAGTTGAGTTATGCGTGTCAAACCAAAAGCCCACAAACAAACACCGCCAAATTTCACAGTGGTGCCCAATGAGAATTCTTCGTTGACACTCATAATTCATCATATGCAACAATTAAAGTATATTTAAAATTATCTGAACCGATCCCAATAATTGAGCTCCACGGGCAAGTGAGCCGGGGTCTTGTGGGTTGCCTGCTCATTGCCTCAAAACTTTTGAGCTGGTAGAGAAGTCAATATATATACAGACTGTGTTGATGCTAATTTTTTACCCATAAGTGGAACTTGCAAATATTTTGATTTTTCGAATTAATTATGCAGTTCGATTTGTCAATCCTTGTTTGAACTTCAAAGTTTGTTATGTACTTTATTTTAAAACAAACACAGAATTACTTATAATCTATGTCTATGCCTGTTCCGCATCTCTCCGATAGTGAACCGAAAGAATTTTTTGTTCGAGCCATGTTCTATTTATAATTTTGTGCGATACAAGGTAACCACGTAATATTTGACTGTAAATGTAATTGTGGCTACGATTGCAGATTTTAATTACCAGTCACTGCAAGCCGGGGTGCATGAATACATTTAGCTAACTTCCAATAAATAGTACAACAACGTTTTATACAACATACAGAACAGTAAGAAACATGGCTTTCATCGAAACTGGTATGTTCTTGTACACTCTCCGTTGTTCTGAAAATTACACAAAAACATAATGTGAAGTAATGATAATATTCAAGTAGTAGAGAATAACCACAATCGGAACCAGCAACCGAAATCACCCTTTTAAACAGGATCCGAAATCCGGTTTTAGAAACTTATAAATAGTAAAACATACGAAGGAAGAAATGAAGGTACTGTGGATTTAAAATGTATTAAAAAGAACGTTTACAATAACCTTAATGTATTACGATGACATTATTGCCTGTCTGGAATTTTGAAGAGGGTAAGGAAGCTAAAATATATATTTATCGAACAAGATATCAGTTTTGTGAACCCCCATAGCAAAAATTATTTTCCATTATACAACCCTGCGTAAACGGCGTCAAACAGAATGTCCTCGTGATGCATGGAGCGTTATGTCGCTGTGTTTCGAGTCTCCAGTTGCCTCCCTTTACTAGACATGCATTTATTAGATGTTATTCTAAGGAAACTTGAAATTATTGGTTTATATGGTTCTACAGGAAAATAAAACGTGTACTATAATTTTGTGATCAATGGACAGAGACATTGCGTTGGCTACCGTTGGGCAACCAGTGTCCGTCAGCTAGATGATGATGATGTTAACTATGATCAGAATGCTATAAATGAGACAAACTATGATATTTCTCACACAACTTCAATAAATACAGTTCATTTCCAAGAATGCAGTTTCTGGCTGCGTTGCTTATATGTTACTTTACTCCAACGCAGACTGATTATAAAGCTTACAAACACACTGGCTGGTGCTAGACGCAACTTATGCTAGCCAATCTTGCAGCTAAGTACTTGTAAATAATCCATACTCTGTTATGCATGCCAGCTTGGACCGGGTCAATTCTAACATACGCCGCAGATTTTTTAATGGGTAAACAAGGTGCTACAAACGTTGACCTGGCTTTGTTTTGTTAACAAACTTCCACAGGGTTAAGATGAAAATTCTTAATGCAATTATGTGTCTTACGTTTCTCAGGGCAATTTGCCGAGTTAATCTTTTCTTTGGCTTGGTTTTATCGCAACTTGATCAATTTAATGCAACTTGCTAAATCTGAGAATATAAAAGTTTTCGTGGATGACAAAAATGATGGGTTGATTCGTTCGGGCGTATCTGTGATTATAAACGTTATAAACGCCGCTTGCTTGTGCCGGGTTGGTCCACCCTCTAGTCAATTATACATACATTTCCATGAAAAATGTTTGAACATCTAAAATGTCAAAAATTGGTTTAAAAAAGAACTTTTGGAAAAGATATATGTTAACCATGGGTCAAACAATGAAAATTTTAGACAAGTCAATTACACCGAAAACTTTAATCGAGAGCGATGTTTCAAGATCAATTAAGAAAAAATTTACTTTCACTTCTAAATAAAAATAACGAAAATAAGAAATAACATATTTTTTACAAATTACAATATTTCTCAAAAATGAAGAAATAACGTATTTTTGTTTTCGATTTGCATTTAAACAAAAAAAATTTTAAATCAATTCATTCCCAAAAAGATGCGAGAGTGAGACAGACATATGAACACACACTAATTCAAGAACTTTATACAGGTTTTTAAAAGAAATAGAAACGTGCGATTAGATACAGTCATGTTCATTGTGGCTTCTCCTAATGGAGGTGCAGGTATTTCGACCTACCCCAGCTCATGCCCCCAGGGTAATTTCGGACTCCCCCAACTTCAAACTGTTGCTGAGACTGACATACTATGCTCACAACCCTCATGCTTTCAAGAATTATATTACAAACATAAATATCTACGTATAACAAGATGTCTGATACTCCGCTTAATCTGACCGATCGATTAACTGCAGCAAAACTTTATTCAGTTAACAAAATAGCCGTGAAGTTGTACGAGAATGGTCCCGGCATACGTCTACAGAGCCCCCATATCATAAATCTATTGCTTCAATTAAAAAAAAGACTGATCTAACATGTGCCGTAGCTGACTTCCCCCGAACAGGGAGACCACCGACGGCATCTGGTGGTGGGATAGCTGGTATTTATTATTTTTTTGATAATAGTCCGACAAAGTCAATTCGTCGTTGCGCTGTTAACACCGGCATCAGCAAATTGACTGTTTTCCGAATTATTAAAAGTCTGGGTCTAAAACTTTTTAGACCGGCGTTAATTCATGATCTGAATGAGGGTGATTATGATCACAGTTTTGAATTTTGTAAAAAAATCTAAACAGGGAATCGACGATGATCCAGCCTTAGCTGACGAGTCATTTGGGTCTGTTAGTTCGAATGGCCTGCTCTACTTCTTGCTGTCTGTTTCCGTGGGCAGTATTGAAGGAGAAGGTATACAAACGCAAACCCTGCTGTGCCTGAAAGAGGTTATATCGAAGCAGCTTTCCCTTCTGGAGCCTGATATGGTTCGAAAAGTCTGCCGAAGTGTGTGTTTTCGACTGTAGAAATGTATTGATCTTGGAGGCGCTCAGGTTCGCTCTTACGATAAGTTACTCATCAAAAACCTAAGTTGTATACGAGAGTACGTGCATACCAAAACGCTTTTTAGATTTGTTTATTATTTGGCGTGCTGAGTCAATTTAATGCTGAGGCGTTACTTATGGGACCCCCTATATACTTATCGTTTTAGACATGCTAAATACGATGGTTAGTAAAAGACTAGAACACGAATACTTCGTACGTTCTTAGTTGTATTTAATGGGTTTCAGGTCGATGAGGTTTAGGGTTTACACTGGATTCAGGGTTACAGAGATTTTAGTACAGTATGTACATCAAACACAAAGCCTATTATACGGTTATTTCACCGAATAAATTTGCAATTGACGGAACCACACTCGCTCCGTTTCACCCTCGCTTGTGACAAATGACTATAAATGCCCAAAAAACTATTAAAAAGGGTCACCCAACACCAAATCCAACAGCTGAAATGTAGAGTTAAACACCGAAAACAATATGCTTTTTAACATTCTGTTTTGTGTGTTTAATGGTAGTGGTTCAAAAATTAGCTTGGTTTGCAGTTTAATATGAAATACAATAATTATGATATTATTGATGCAACCAGAATACCACGGACTACTTCAGCCGAACAATAGAATTGTGCAGAATTCCTCCTAATAACCCATGTGCAGGAAACTTGACATGAGTACAATAGGTCAAAAATTTAAAGCTTGTGAGTCCAGCCTAAGTTGTAGGCTTAGACACACCTTAAGCAATAATTTTAAGCAAAATTTATAATTTACAGGTGACATCTTGAGCAACATTGTGTTTATCCACGCGTATGGAACTTTAGTTCTACACATAAAATGACCGCAATAATATTTAACCTCCACTTTTATCAAGATACAGTACTCGCTAGAAATGATTGTCACAATTCGAGCGAACGAACAACAAGCAGATAAAGAACAAAATTATTTATTCTCGAAGACTGTTCGTACGAACTTCGAACAGCTCTCGAACAAATTTAAAAAAGCGCACCAAAATTCCGAGCACGTTTCTAACAAAATTTTGAATTTATTGAACGAACAGCATTAATTTATGGCGAGCACTGTACCATCTCGGACGCGTCTCCTTAATTAGTTACCTCTCTTAATAGACTTAGAAACGTAAAAATTATGTTTTCCGCCTCTTAAAGGTTAACCGTTTTCTATGCTCTTAAGGCGAAATAATAATATCGATGTGTGAGATTTACAAGTATATAATGTATTCCAGGAATTGAAGTTATCCTTTAATAGTTTTGTATTGCCATAATTTGCTTTCATAATGATCTCTACCTTAATTCATACTCCAGTATATTTTTGTTGTTTATGTAAAGGATTAGATAAACCCTTTCTATCGGCATTTTGTTGGCATCCCTCGCTTTTCAAAATAATATAGCAATCATTTTTAACGTACAGACAGACTGAGAGGGCGGCATTGACGTTATATGCCCATGGTTTTTCTCACAGCAACGCGACATGGTGAGGGCGCTGGAGGTTTCAGTCCAGACGGCGTCGTAATTTCAGTAAGACAGGGGCTTCCCCAGAAAAATCCGCAGTTCTTAATGGAAGATTACATCACAAAAATTAATTGCGCTCATATAACAATACATAATATCAGTTAAGCTCAATTGTGCACGGCTTGAAGCTTTTGTCATTTAATGATTCCGTATTAGCTAGAAGGGCCAACACCCCTAAAGTATTTGATGCAACGCATACGTAATAAATACAGTAATACCCCCCTTTGGATAATACACGAAATGTCGCTAACCGCTAAAGTTAATTGTCATCTATGAATAAACGAAGTACAATTATAAAGCTCCAAAAATGTTAAATTAAACAAATTTTGATAATCTCATGTCTTTCATAGAAAAAAAACGGAATGACAAGTGTAATTTTGTTATAAGCTTTATGGATATATTTCGTCCCTACCGTCGTACAGAAACATAATTAACACCGTTAAACCACTTTGAATTCCTTTAGAAAAACAACGCGCTCTCACTGGAAAGACGTAAAGACGGCGTATTAATTTCAGCAGTATCATTGCGAGATCGCTAGGCAGTGAGTTTCCCCCAGACAAAGCCGCAGTCCTTGATGCAAGATAACCATCACAAAAATTAATTCCGCTCATATAACAATACATGATATTAGTGAAGCTAATTGTGCATGGTGTGAAGCTTTTGTCATTTAATGATTCCGTATTAGCTAAAAAGGCCAACACCCCTAAAGTATTTGATACAACACATACAATGTAAATACAATATTCCCCTTCGGATATTGCATGAAATGTCGCTAACCGCTAAAGCTAATCGTCATCTATGAATAAACGAAGTAACAGCAATTAAAAATCATCAAGTGTTAAATTAAACAAATTTTGATAATCTAATGTCTTTCATAAAAAAATCGGAATGACAAGTGTAATTTTGTTATAAGCTATTTGCATATATATATTTCCTCCCTACCATCGTACAGAATCATAATTAACACCTATAATCCACTTTGAATTCCTTTAGAAAAACAACGCGCTCTCTCTGGATATACGTAAAAAGGAACTTAACCAGTTATGCAAATCAGCTAGTCTCGTAAACTAGTCTGACTTCCACAATAAACACTAAAAACAAGCTTATTAAAACGGCTTGACACTCCGACTGAAAAGTTCCGAACGTCCGAAACCAAAGTCCAATTATTCAAAGCTTTGAAAATTATTATATCAGCCAATTTCGTTTCTAATCGAAAAGCAAGTTATCAAACAGCAGCGACCTTTAACCATACCGGGAAAAATTTTAGGGTTGAAACTGATAAAAATTGAAAGCATTTGCACTAATTGAATTGACCAGACTTGATTGAGCTTCAACTACAACAGTGAAGCTAGCAATTCTGCAACCGATGGGACAGATTTGAACTGCGTGGGCAATATTGATGAAAAACAAACATTGAAATGAAAATAATTAATATAATGACTATAACCACAATGGTCAAGTACGGAATGAATGGCAAATGGTAACGATATAGGAAGAAACACGATGGACTATGACCACACAGTCCTAGACTGGGTTACACATACCGTTAATTAATAACCGTCGTCGGCATACACTGGTATGTTACAAAGCTGCAAGCCAAGTTGTCTGAGTTGCGGATACAGATCGGTGTAACGTCGCCAATACCGCCTGATCCCCGCATGGGACAAGTGGAATCGATTCAGGGCATGAAACATTAAATTGTTTTGATTACCGTGATCGTCAGCATAAAACTGCAGCCACTGGGGATCTTCCCAATCTACCCATGTGAAATTCTCGTGTTGGAGAAGCTGGCTTAAGTGTGGTTGAAGAAATATTATATTATTTTGGCGATCATTCGGAATTTTGCGGAAAGGTAAGACACTGTTGATAATTACTTGTGTCCTGGTGTGATGGAGCGCCGACAACTTTATTCCCAAAGGAGCCAGCGATTGTTGGCAATTGCAAGAATGGCGAGGGCGCCGGCAGTCATTTGGAAGAATTTTCATTTGGCAGAATTGACAATTATGAAACGGAATTGATTTAAGTATATGTGTTGTTGGTCAACCTGTCGATTGACGTCAATGTGACACCCTCTCCCAACCGAAAATACCACTCCGCCCTCAACAGACCGAACCTATCGGAACCAAGAATAGCTAATTATAATGACAGGAAATTGATGTGGAAGTGTTGAAATTTGTTCCATCGGAACAGTTTGAAGCAACTGGGACAATGCGAAGGATGTTTCGATGGTCCAATCGCAGCACCATTGCTGGTATACTTGCGTTAAAACCTTGACATATAGATTTGCTTTTAAATTTTCCAGTAAAATGACGAGTTTTATCGTGTCGAAGAACGGTATCTAACGCAAAAGAATACCTAAAATTGATATTTGAACCAAAATGGCCCCTTAGTTACAAATTTCTCGTAAAAAGGACCTCGTTGTGACTGGACAAGGTAAGCAATAATAGCAAGGTAGACATCCTTGGTGGCGAGAGCCAGTTTGAGTGAAGCTGAATATTGAAATGCACCGTCTGTGATCCCAACTAACTAGCGAGCTTAA
Source organism: Trileptium ribeirensis (assembly GCA_030248225.1). NCBI lineage: Eukaryota > Metazoa > Nematoda > Enoplea > Enoplida > Thoracostomopsidae > Trileptium > Trileptium ribeirensis. The sequence goes on along the minus strand of JASANE010006455.1, from coordinate 31,628 downwards.
ATGGGTCGCTACATACGCTGTCATTACTACACATACGTCTAGCTATATCATCATAACGATTGTGAAGAAGTGTGGCATAATAAAAAATTTGCTGCACCGAATACAGTATTTGTTGGCCTTGTACAGTTCATAATAGTACATTTGGGAATCGATACAAGCGTGACAATATACCACTATTGTCTGTATAACAATGTATACCGAAATACCGTTTATAATGAATAGCATTAGCACTAGTCATGCGGAATTTAGAATTGTCACTTGTTCCGCGACTTTACGGCGCGCAATTTCCGTGCACTTGCCGCAGATGAACCCATGTGATAACGGAACACTATCATTCCGTTTCACATCAACGCCAATGCTCAATAGGGTCCAGAAGCTTAATTGAACGAGTTAACTATTGTTTACTGGACAGTATAACCGTTGCGGCACGAATGCAAGCGTCAAAGATGCCGTGCAATTTTACTAGCTTCCCAAGCTTCCAATAAACTCAAAGAGTTTGCTATTTAACAAGCACTATATCACCGATTGCGACGGGCAGGAGGTTACACCACGTTGGCCCATTTCATATATCGTGTGTTCCCGCAGAAGATACAAATATTCTTTATGCCAACTGTACCAAAACTTTTCTGGCCTTTAGACAGGAAGAAATTAGATCTCCTCCGTGATTCTACCAGCTAATCAGCGTTAATATCATGAAAATCGATGGCATCGATTGGTTTACTGTGCTTTAGAAAAAAATGGGAAGGAGTGAGAGCTAATTCACCGGCGTCTGAATCACTAGGAATCACTGGCCGTGAGTTGACGATTGATGATACCCCGTGCACTACTGTCCGTTACTTAATTAAAGTGAGATGCCGGTTACCAAGCACTTTGCGGAGGCAACATTTCACTGTTCTGATCATACGCTCCTACATAACGCCCATCCATGTTGACAGGGCGGATATAGATTTCCACATAATGTGACGATTCATCGAAAAGTCTTGTATCACGCTGGAAAAGAACAAAGATTTCAGGTTGCCACGGGCAGATTAGAAGGTTTTAGCGTTGTTGGTCATTAAAAGCTTTGGCTTGTCGTACAGCGAAATGAAGCGTTGTAATGCTAAGACGAATTGATCGACGGAGTTATCCAAAACTACTTCCAAATGAATGGCATGAAGAATTGCACACGTCAAGAGACAGATCCTAACTTTGATTCTACTGGAATCTTGATTGAAAACCTTGATAAACAGAGGACAGAAGTAGTCAACACCGACTGACGAGAATGGTGGTTAACGCGATGAGCGGAACGGAGGAAGGGGTGGTTTATCTGGTATTTTGTAAAGGCCATCATGTTACATTTATTGAGCGTCTTAGCGTACTCATTTCAAAACTCTACTAAAGAATGATGGATGTCACTATGCAGACAGTTCTTATGGCATTGGTCGATGATGAGTTCAGTTAGACGATGATTTTTATGCAATAAAATCGGTGAAATTTCTGCTTTTGGCAATGTGGAGCATTGTAACCGGCCGCAACACCTGGTTATACCTATATCATCCCAAAACTGATTCAAGCTTTATAAACGACATCAATATCTGTTTGCTGGATATATCGTATCCACAGTACAGTTGTTTCTCCAACTTCCTTGCTAGATAAGGGGCCTTGCAAAGAACACAGCTTTAGACATTTCTTCACAAATCGACAGACCAACACAGTTACTCTAAAGAGATTTGCTCAGTTAGAATAATTGTGAATAGAAATGATGTTACCAATATGCGCTGGTTGGGACCCTCGGACCGCAGTTGATAAGCAATTCAACACCGACTTAAGATACAGTACAATGTCACCAGTGTAATCAATTGATGGACAGATTTGCAATGATGGCCAATTATCAGGATCTTCTGTGAGGAAATCTGGATCATGCCACCAGTTGTTACACTGGCTCAGCTCTTCTATTGAGCAGCCTCTGCTTGGCATATCTGCTGGATCCAGATCACTTGGGACGTAACGATAGACGTAATTGAGCTGTTTGATTTCGTGAATTCGATTTTGTACGAAGTTAATAAACACTCCCCTACTATTAATCCAAGACAGAACGACTTTGGCATCTGTCCAGACAAAAAAATTGTCAAACTGAGGTAGGAGTTCGTTGGTGACAAATTTTGCAGCTCTAACATAAATTATAACAGCTAAGAGCTCCAGACGAGGTAGTGTGACTTCCTTTAACGACGATATCCGAGCTTTGACAACAACAACATTTACCACCGTTGGTCGATTTGCAGTGGGACTTATCAGATAAGATGGTAGTTGCGTAAGCGGTTTTAGATGCGTCACAGAAACAGTGAATTTGATAGTAAGCTTGGTCGTAATCCTTGTAATGACTTATGAACCGTGGAATCGACGGGTCTTGAATTTTTGCTAAATCCTCTCGAATGTCACAACAGGTGAACACAAGCTGCTTTGAAGAGGCTGGTCCCTAGCTGCTTTGCTGAAATAAAATTCGTCCTCGAGATTAAAATTGGACAAAAGAATCTGAATTAAAATTAACTAGACTGAATTAAAATTCGTCCTCTATAATTAAAATTGGACAAATGCATCCAAGTGGGCAAACACAGTGCTGACTGATTTAGGAACAGATCGCTTGAAAATAAGTGTCCCGGTGTGATCTTTAAAGCCGAGACATGAAATGACGTCAGAATTTGTGTTCCAGTTGAGCCAGAGCACCTTAGTTTCACCATCTCCAACATCTAATGTATTTCTTAACTGAATGAATTGTTTAGACTAATCACTATTCGTGAACCATTGTCGAAGGTTCATTGAAATCGAAAAAATGTGGTTTTAGCTTCAATATACAACGACTCGAGAGCTTTTAGGCCGTTAAAGCTAAATAATACGTTATCAACATACAAACTGGAAAATATGTCTTTAGAAACGTCAGTTTTTGTCTTAGCTATATGACGCTTGATAGTGGCGTCCAGCAAAAAATGGACTAGAAATAAATCCGAATGGAACGCGACAATGATACGCGACCATATAATATACTAGGTTTTCCAGAAATACAAGGGCCCCGATATAAACACTCATTAAGCGACTGGATGTCTTTTTCGGACAAAGTAGAAGCATTGTAGACAATACGTAACTTTGTGGTAGCATGGTTTCGTTGGATGATCGGTTGATGAGTAATATAATCGATTTTAAGGCTGATTATAGATTCTCCAGTTTCGACCCTTTCAATAACACTGTTTGCATTTGATCGGCGATAAAGTTATTGTATTGTACGGTTTCCTTTAGTTGCTTGGGATATCGATGAATCAAATTCTGCAGGCGTCTACGTGCCAACATATAGTTAGTCGGAATTGAGATATCCTTGTCCCTCCAAGGCCATGTGACTTCATAGCGGCATTCCGGAGATAAACGAATCGTGTCGTCAAATTGCGTAAGGTCCATTTCATTATCTGTTTCATAAGCGTTGTCTAGAATGTTAATGCATTCAAGGGACCAGTGATTTTGCACCTGTTGATTACACCCCTGGGAGACCCCAGGCCTCCCTTCCAGAGGAACCTTCCACAACTACCCCACCCCCTTGACCTGGGTCTAGGTATGGGTATTACCTAACCGAAGTAACAGTATGTGGTTACTTACTGTACCAACAAAACTGCAGCGTGGCAGTGCTTTACCAAAGCCACAACGTGTCGTTGCTGCGACAAATCCACTACGGCATGTGGATGTATAGCGCCACTGCCACGAAAGCGTGGCAGTACAATGACATTGTCACACCACGCTGTGTCATTACTACTGTCTAGGTCTCAAGCGGCATGGAAGTGCGTATGTATTGCCACGTTTTCGTGGCAGAGATAAAGAATTGCCACAATCACAATTTTCAATTCGCGGCAAAGCTGTTGCATTTGTGACACGGTGTGCAGTCGCTGCACGCAACTTAATGTGAACGCGGCATTATGGATCGGATGACAGATGTAATCAGTGACGAGGACATCGACGGTAAATTCGCCAAACGCTATTGGGAGAGTGAGCTGGCAAACATCGTAAACATCTGCTTGAGATTCGCGCTCACGGAATTTTGTATAGTAGATAAATTTTTGGCGGATTACTGGAAGATATAGTTTTTGCACTTTAGTCGAGCAATAACTACGTGAGCAGCCACAGTCCATGAAGGTACGAATAGATACGTTTGAATGTGGTAGCTTAATTACAGTCATTTCCATTTGTACTTGAATATTGTTCGTCTGTGAAGATGCCATAACTGCGCTTTTGCCCGATACACCTTGCCTGCTGTGATTTGCAGCACGATTGTTTCATGTTTCTCGTAGTTTGGTCAGATGATCGGAAAGACACAAACTATGATGATTGGTAGCCTGACAATGGTAACGCTTGCACACAGTCGACCTGCTTTCCAACACTAAGAGTTGCCGGTACCGAACGCTTCCATTCGTGACTCGGCTGGTTTGAATGAAGGACACGTATCGGAGTAATGATTGTGACGACAAAATGCACAGAAAATTATTGAGCCAGAGCTTGTCGAGCTCCTTGAGTTGGTGGATTGATTTTCGATTTTGTTTGAGTGAGTTGAAACCATATTTGGCTGCAGGGAAGAGTTTTCTATAGTGGACTTGGTTGACATAAACCTTTTACTCATTTCTAGTGCTTGAAGCTCCGCATGCATGAATTTACGAAGATTCTCCAATGTGCATGGAGTAGAACCATTTCTCCGAATGATTTGAAGGTAAATCAGCTTATCGATGGACTTTAGGTCTACACGATGATGAACAGCGGATTTAAAACTATCCCAAAACGTTTGCCATTCCATATTATAGTCCTCATCAAACGGTTTTATTTCAAGCTTGGGTACCTTGATAGCAACATATGACGCTGGGGGTACCAAAAGTGCTTGTGGTATGCACCGCGACTTTTGTTTCGCAGAACTTCCTGTACTGCAAGACTAGCGCGACTAATTATTTCTATATTTAAACTTCTATTTGTATATCTTCAGTTAAAAATTTATCAATTGCTTCGGTGTCGTCGAGTTACTTCTGTACTCATCGAGACTTAAAAGATCATTACGTAAATTTTTCGTTTTGGAACAAAACGTCTTGGGTCGTTACACAGTTACTTCAATATCATCACGAATACTGCCGGTAAGCGATTCACTTAGTAAGTCTTATTTAATTGTTTGCTAAGTTGGAAATAACCACACCGAGACTTTGTCCTCTTTATGATTTCAATAAAGATCGAAAATTACCACTGACATGTGTACAAATCGATGCAGTTGATTTCCTATCAAGATCTGATAGGACCAGTTTTACGGCCGATATTACGACCGCACAATAGATTTTCCACTAAATTTCCTCCTGGTAAACTTTGGCTTTCTCAGACCATGGTTTGCTGTGCCACAAAAAAATTAGAGAATGTCAAGGTCCAAGGCTCCTTTCCACTAGAGCGAATCAGTTTGTCTATTTTCTTCCTTATTTTCTTTCACGGGTCAAGCTTCTGAGCGTATGTTGGTTCGATGCCTTTTTTTGACACAACAAATAATGCGGATTTTCAACCGTCTGAATACTCCCAAATTTCCCCCTGAGGCCAAAACATACCTTAAATGTTTTTCATTAATATGTATAGATAAATACTGGATATAGATTAAACGACTCTGATCTATATAAAGCATAAATTACGGTCGATCTCGCATGCACTATTTAAATCTGTGATTATATATTGTGTGTTTCTGGCCAGAACGCTCTTAAAAGGTAGCTTTAGAGCGAAGATTCGGAAATTTTCATATGTATTAAAGAACCAAAAAGAATGAATGGGTTCAGGACTACATCATAAAACATAAAGAAATACCGCCGTAAATTGGCACTTCAATATGATAAATTCTGTGCTCCTTCTTTAGCATTGTTATATTACTACAAATTACTAAACCTTCAATAAATAGTTACAGCGCCGATCAAAATAGTTACCGAGAATAACTATATAGCTACGGTATAATCTACTCTTCGGCTATTTATAAAGATATTTAGATATCAGAAAACTGAAGTCATCCCACACGAAAATTATAATTACTAACTCATCGCGATCCGAATCGTCATCCGTGGTAAACAATTTCCTCCGCAAACTATTCGCGCTGATATTACAGTCTGACGAATTAGCGCTCGATCGACTGCAACTGGTATTGGATTCGTTTAAAATGTATGCTGAGCCTGAAATTAAAATTAAAGAAACAGGAAAACTTAGCTTAATGATAGCACGAAAACTTCATTATTAAAATTTGCAGAGGTTTTTTGACACTCGATCATACTCATCTACTTTAAATTATGCGATGATGAACCTTGACCAATTTTTGCTTATCCGGCAAAAAACGCACCCAGCTGACATAAAAATTGACGAAAGTTTTTACAAAAATCCATTTCGGGCGCTAAAAATTTGGTCAGATTAAGTAAAAATTTATTAAAAACTTACTGTTTACCTCAATATAGACGTTTTTGCACAGTCTGAGGTCTTTTATAAACAATTTAGCGGATTACGCTAAAGAATATTAAATGTTGAAATTATTTAGATTTCGACGCTTGATAGTGCCCCTAGTTCATACCCTCTTCCAATAATATGGAGCATCATCTACCGATTAGGGAGACCCAGCCTCATGTCCCCTGACAAAATGTTCGGCGAAGTTGCAGGGGCGTTTCTCTAAGATTTTGTGGATAGGTATCGGTTACCGCTAAACCTTGTGGGGGAAAAGCACAAAGTACCAGGTCGCAAATAAATGATATTATAGACAACAAAATGTCGAATTATAGCAGCTGCAATACCAATTACTGGAGATTGCTATTCTTGCTCCAGCCTCATTGATCGTCGGAGGCCTGCTACTTGGCAACCCCGAGATACCTTCAGGGGATAGCCGGTACAACAGAGAAGCAGTGTGGCTAAACCCTCCAATCCTAAAGAGGGTAGGCGAAAAGCGACAACACCCTCTGATAAGAAGTACATGAGTATGACCGAGTGTCACATTGTTCATCCTACTAAATTTTTTATAACGAACTATAATAATTGATAATTATCTATATATTAATGTAATCTGATGCTGTTGCGGCTCCGGTATTATAGTTTCAGTAAATTAGGAAAAAAGTTGAAAATTTTGTACTTTTCTAAGCATTTGATAAAAATGTAGAAGTATCCTAGAACCGCTGATCATGAAAATGCGGATGACTTGAGTCGCTTACCCATGAGTGGTGACGTGGACTTTGATAGCAAAAAGCTTCAACAGGTATGGATGTCGCATGCACAATCCAAATAATCATCAGCAGCTGAGACCCACGGACAGTCTAGCATTGGTTAAAGCGACAGCTGCCGACCCGATGTTTGCTCAAGTAATGCGATATACCCGGGAGGGATGGCCAGCGACAGCATATTCCGACGATCTCGTGCATATCTCATCTGAACCAGAGGGAATACGGCACCTTGCGGAATCACTGTCCGTCGCTAATGGATGTCCTTTCTATGACAATCCATTGTTTACTGGCCACAGATTGATGGACATTGTCAAACGAAGTCAACTGTGCGTCACATGTGCGAAACACCAAAAACAACCTCATGAAGCCTCACAAACACCCGTGCATGTTGTCCGTGAAGCCTTGAAGTCTAATCCATGTCGACCATGCAGTGAACTTTCTTGGCTACAATTGGCTGGTCATGACAGATGCATGCTCGAAGTATCCATCCATGCATTCATCCTACTGGTCCAATAACAACGCGGGCGACCACGGAGCTTCTGATGAACGATTTCGCCCTCGGTTTTCCTCACACTATTGTACCCGACAATTTTGTTGCGTTCAAATCCGTTCAATACATTGCATCTGGCTGTGGGATTTCCCGAAGAATATAACTCAAACTCTGCCTTATTCATTTACAGTTGTCTTATGTTTCCATTTATGGCTTCATCTAGTACAATAAATTAGTTTGTTTTACTCAAGAATACAACAATGATGATAAATTTCTGATCAGAAGTCTATAAATGAGGCAAACTATGATACTGCTCGCACATTTTCAATAAATACAGTCCATTGCCAAGAACTCAGTTTCTGACTGCGTTGCAAAATGTTACTTTACTTAAATGTAGACTGATTTACGAAGTTTACAAGCGCACTGGTTGGTTCTTTGCACAATTATTGTTTATGTTTGCTAAGCGTACAGCTATGTACTTCCAAATAATCCATACTTTTTTACGGAATTGAATCGGCTTAATTTTAACATACACCGCAGACTTCTGAATACATGAAATAGCTGCTACAGACATCGACCTAGCTTTGTTTTGTTAACAAAGTCTTGCAGGATACAGATGAAAAATTCCTGGTGAAATTATTTTGTCGTACTTATGTTTTACAGGGCAATTTGCTGAGTTAATCCTTTGTTTTGTTTGGTTGTGTTGGAACTTGATCATTATGAATATATTACATATGCTTAGGCCTTCGATGAAGCAAAATTGTGGAAAATTTTAAGCGGAATACCGATTCTGGTATGAATTCTGCCTTTTGCGGAAACCGCAACAGGAACTCCGCTTACTCCCTACTCATTTCCTAAAACACCGGTAGGACCTCTAACCCCATTTAACAATACTCTGTTTAGGGCCCTCAGTTTCGAAGCCAACTACAGAAATCTGTGACACATAAGGAATTCATTCGAGGGTTATCTAATGCATTCATTGAAGCAGAATTATCGCTAAAAATTATTATACTTTTCGCTTCAGTGCCAAATTCTAGAAATATGCTAGCGTATCTGCTAATAATGTAGCTCAGTGGATTGCTCCCTTTTTGTCTCTCGATTAAAACGGTCAAATTTTGATTGTTTGCTCCAAATGCGAAGAAATTCGTTAAATCACGACGTTCATCCATGGTAAAGGACAAACTCCACCAGTACTAACAAAATAGTGACAGCCGTTTTCGCGAAATCGAACGCCCAATTTCCCGTCTTACAACAGTTGTCGAAAATCTAACATATATACAAGCTTCGACACCTAGCAACACTGTGAATATTCAAGTGATATATGCGCCTCATATGCATCGATCGCTTCAAAAACGTAACTCCTGTTGCTACAATTAATTATAACAATGATGACGAACAGGCGAAACACCGTTGTATTGTTATTAGCGTCATTGACAAAAACGGCTTTTGAAGGTTCGTTTTCGTCATTGACCGTTCGAAATCGCTTTAGAGAAGCTCCAAAACTAAGAAAAATGCCAGATCTGACAGGCGGTTCCACGTCGGAAGAAGATCGCAAGCGCTACGAAGTCATGCGGAAAAGGTGCGAGAGCTAAACGCAGATCTTGCGACATACAGTTATGACACATACCATTACGTGCTAATCAGGGAGTAACCGGAATTCCGGTTCCGGCGAAAATCGTGTTCCGGTTGCGGTTCCGGCAAAGGGCAAAAACCATACCGGAATCGGAATTCCGGCTTAAAAATTTTGTTTGAAATTTTCCATGTTTTTGCTTCATCTGTGATCCAAACTAATATATATTATACATTGATCAAGCTCCAATACTACCAAGCAAAAGAAAAGATTAACTAAGCAATTTGACGTTTGAAACGTAAGTAGTGGACATAATTTCAGTTGGAATTTGTCATAATAACCTGCAGGAGTTTGTTAAATCAAAGCCAGGTCGATGCTTGTAGCAGCTATTTTACACATCCATAAGTCTGTGGGATACGTTTGAATTAAACCTGTCCAACTCGGTAACAGAGTATGGCTTACGCAGAAGTACTTAGGGTATGCTTGGCTAACATAAATTGCGTCAAGCACCCGCCAGTGCGCTTGTAAACTTGGTAAATCAGTCTAAATTGAAGTAAACTAACGTTATCTGCAACGCAGCTAGAAACTGCTTTCTTGGCAATGAACTGTATTTATTGAAACTATGTGGGCAGCATCACAGTGTGCCTCATTTATAGCATTCAAGAAAGTTATCATCAGTAAGATCTAACTGACGGACACTGTTTGTCCAACGCTAGCCTAAACAGTGTCTCTGACCACTGATCAGAAAATTACCTTCTATCATTTTCTCTTAGAATCATATAAACCAATAATTTTAAGTTTCCTACAGAAGAACATGCAACAAACGTATGTGTAGTAAAGGGAGACGACTGGAGACAGAGCGAAAGTGTGTATTCTACGCTCCAAGCTTTGTAAGCACATTCGATTTGACGCAGTATACGCAATGGTGCATAGTGGAAGACATTTTTTTGCTCTGAATGTCCAAAAACCGACATATTTGATCGATAAATAAACATCATTAGCTTCATCAGTCTCTTTAAAGTTTCAGAAAGGCAATAATACCATCGCAGTACATTAAGTTTCATGTAAAAGTTATTTTTAATGCATTTTAAATCCACTATACCTTTATTTCTTCCATCATCTGTTTTACTATATATAAATTTCAAAGACCAGGTTCCGGTTCCGGTTCCGGATCCGGTTTAAATGGACGGTTCCGGTTGCTGGTTCCGGTTCCGGTTATTCCCTGGTGCTAATGAAGAACTCGTCGTCTACAAGGGATGTCACCCAGAGAATGATCACTTAGTAGGTGGCAAGCAGTAATCTATCGATTGTCATTGAAATGTCTATTGGTCCATTACTGTCATGGCGATTTCAACTGCCGCAAGTTAACCGTAGAAATTACAACACATCTTATTCTCCTGAATATGAATGCATACAGCAAGGTCTATTAGAAAAGAACCTTTTATGCAAGATATCTTTGAGCAGAGCAGTAAAGTTATTTTAAACGAAATTACAATAAAACAATTAGCATTGTTAAACACGTTAATTTCTTACCAAAGACCTTGCTTATATCAAACGTTGAAGGGAATGTCAACAATGTCTGACACGAAACTGAAATATTGACAATACATTATCAATGATTTGGTAAGGGAAACAGTTATAACGATGTCAACTTATTATGTTCAGCATACACGTGAAAGAATTGAACTATGTATATTGCAAAATTGGTTTCTTGATTCGCTGAACATTCTGGAGAGGGAAAAACGGAAGCTCTGGTTTGGACTGGAGATGCGGAATTGGCCATGAGGCATACGATGATGTGTCTCCATGTTTACACAGGGCTTTAAAATATCAAAATTATGACAATTCAACATTCAGTGCAAACTGCAAAAACAACACTGATATTCTACTTATAACCGCTGCCATGACGTTTCAGATTATGGTTAAAAGCTATTTTTACATAATTTATCAATATTTGTAGTTAAGACCCGGAATTTTTGCAACTTTTCTTCATTTTTTTGTTAGTTGAGGTCGTGAGAGCACGCAAATAATCTATTAGTTGCAATGATTCAAGAATGTATCGCCGAACAATTGGTATGGCAACTATATTTTAAGCTATTTAGAACGAGATGTCCGACAACTTACGCAGGTAAGGATCTAACGACTTTTCAACGATTTCCCCGAAATTCAGGCTGCGGCACCCGTTCTGACCCAGGGAACCGAAAAATGCCAGTTCCTATTCTCAAGTGTATTACCAATCAGCAATAGTATTACCAGCAACAACAGTTTTCAGCATTGCGGCACAGTAATGGCACCTACTAATGCGTTACTAATACACAAAATATGTCACAGTGTACATAAATCTGTTTCAACATTAACTAGACTGATTTGCAGCCTCGTCAATGTGCGTTACTGCAGCGAAGTAAGCATTTAAACTGATATAGATATAACTCAAGCGAAAGCCCAAAACACTGACACTTGTCCGACCAAAACAGCTGTTTCTTCACCTACTCATATCGGCCAGTTCCAGGTAAAGATTACCTCGTGTTTCAAGACTTGTGTTGTCTCAATTAGTCAACTTTAGGCACATTATACTTTTTCTCATAAGTACAGCTGATTTTGTTGTATGCTTATGATACAGCACTTTGGTGTTAAATTTATAATTTATGGTTCCTGAAATTTAGTGCCATGCTGCTACAATGTGCACGTTTCTCTTAAAACTCTGATACTATTGGTCACTATGTGATTGTTTGTTTCACGGGAATTTAAAGAAATATGTTTAGAATATCTTTAAAAATCTGTGTATTTAGAATATTTTTCCAAAATGCAACAGAAATATTTCTGCTCGCCATAATTTTCACATTTTGCACAGTAAAACAAAATGGTAACTAGAGCTAGTGCAAATGTTTTTCTAAATTAAATTTGGTACTCTCATAGCAAGTTACTCTGCAATTTTTTAGCATGAGTTGCGATAAAATGTCTATAGGTATGCCATAATTCAAAACTGTCTCTAAAATGCAGCTCAATGAAGAAAAAATTGTCAACTGGATAAATGCAACCTTCATGAAGAGTTGTGTGTAATAACTGCACATCGTGGCAAATAGAAAAATTGTCACAGAAATTATTGTTTGTCTTTTAGAAAAACTGTTACAGAGACTGTGCCACTTTTAGAAAATCTGCTACACACACTGTCACTTTTAGAAAACCGCTACAGAAATTATGTCACTTTTGTAAGAACTGTTACAGAAAATGTATTGAGTTAAGGAACACTGCAACGGAAACTGTTTCACTTTCAGAAAAACTGCTACGTTTTCTAGACTTGGGAATTGTTGTAATGCAGCGTGACGATGATGTCCTGCCGTTTATCATAACGTGTTCTTTGTCAAAACCACAGATTCTTGAAATGCTTAGCCTTGTTCAATAGAGCCCGTATGTTCGTAATGCATTATAGCTGTCGAAGGTACGTCGACTTACAGTGGGTAGACGGTAGGCTGAGGGAGGTCCTCAGCATCTTCGCGTATTTTACTCCAATATTTGCTTAATATTTCTGCGGCCCTTGGGCGAGTGGCGGCAAGTTCCGACATTTAGAATGTAACGCCTTTGCCCCATTGATAACTATGCCGTAATGCATTTCATATTCGTAAAAAGGTGCATCAAAAACTTTAAAAATGGATAGTACCTTAGTGTGAGTGTGTAATCTATTGACTCCACCATTGTCCTGACCTGTCCACAGTGGGAGGACCCCTCTTTCCAAATCCCTCCATGTCTGTGAGATTACCTCCATGTCCGTCCCCACTCAGCCGAAACCCCCATGTTCAACTAAATCTAAAAATTTTTTATATCCCAAATTTTATGGTTTTGTTTGCAAATTGTTTTTTAAACATTAAGTACCACTATTTACAATGCTAGAATATGGTTTTTTAATTTGAAAACACATTCATGGTAGTAAAACCACATGACACGGGTTTAATAAATGTATTTTAAAGCTGAAAAGAAACTATTGTTTACTTGTACCTGAATATAAAAGATATTGGATTTATAACTTATTTATAGTTGAAATTGCATTGGCGCCATACGATTCACATATACAAAGTCATACATTCATCGAGAAAATTTTTTCGATAACTGTCTGCTCTATTGGTCACCAAAAACTCCAAAAATCGCTGAAAAATTAAGGATCTCTGTAATCGGAGTAGGTCGTAAAGATCACAAATCATATATATATAAGTCAGGATTTATGCTGTGCGACAATCTTACACAATTGTTTTTTCCTGCCTTTCGCTGCTTATATGTATATTAAATTTTGCTTCAATATTGTGATTGCCACGGAAAATGAAAATTTTACTATTTAATTACAATCATATATAGGACTTTGATCCAAAGTAACCCTGAGAGGCGGAAATAAAATGCAGGCCATGTGGTTTTCGATATACTAAGCCTAAGCTAAGGTCCTTATATGAGACATACACCAAGTCTAACCCTAAGTCGGGGGGCTGCCGCTCCCCGAACCCCCCGCTGTACGCTGTTCATTTTTCTAACGTTATTTTAACGTACCGCCCCTCAGGGTTTCTTGGACCAGACTTTGTATTTAGTGAATCATATATATAAGCTATTCCTTGTAATTTATTGTAAACATTCACCTTTTAAAGATAATATACATGGTGACATAGTTACGGGAAATTTGAATATTGTAAAAAATTTGAAAGTGCGCGAGGTTCTCAAATATGGACCATCCTACAGAACGCCTAAAATAATTAACTTTGAAGTACTAAAATTAGTTTTTATAATAGCATATATCAGTATATATATTAATAGATTACATGAAAAATATTCTCATAGAAAGAAATTTGGAGATTAATGAATCAGCAAACATGCAGGCAATTTTAGCAGTTCTTGATATTTCCGCTGCTAAAACTAAACAAAAATTTAAGCTTTCATAATAACCTTTCAGCCAATGATTTTCAATATATTACTAGTAAACGTAATAAATTACAAAAGCAAAGCGGAGCAACAGGCAAAGTATTTGGTATCTTATTTGTGTGTATATGTGATTCAACTATTTAATCAATTTATAATAAGTATCACGTTTTAGACAATTGATGTCAAATCCGCCATATAAAAAGTTTGCTAGCTAAAATTTAACTAATTAGTGAGATCAACTAATTTGCTAATTAATTACCTAGTTAATTAGCACCCATAATAAAATCATAGAACTTTAAAAGCCACATCTATATTCATATTCAGCAACATGGAAAACCCTCGGGCGCAACAAATTAACAATTTTGAAGCGATTTGAAAATTTACATAAAATTACCTAATTAGCTAGTTAATTAACCAACTAATTAGTTTATACAGCCTGGTTTTACAGCTTCAAGAAGTGTCATAATTAACAATTAATTAGAAATTAGCTGATTAACTAAGTAACTAGTAACACGTAAACGTGGGTGACGGAGGCATGGTGGTTAACAATCGGGCCGAGTCATTCAAAAGTTATAACACACTTAATAATTTTTCACTCATTTTTAAGAGACTTTGCTTAATTTTAAGAGAATTTATAAAGGTAAGTAGATCACTCGTATACAGTCTTTTAGAAAACGTGAAGTTACATGTTATGTCAAAAAATGACCGAGATAGCACGAACGGTTGTCGAGATATGATGAACTTAGGTTTCCCTAAGTCAATTTTAAGAGAATTTGTTTAATTTTTAAGGAAAGAGATGAAATACGTCAATCAGCTATATACAGCTGTTTAGAAAACGTGAAAATACATTTTATGCAAAAAAATCGCCGAAATAGCACGAACGGTTGTCGAGATGCGGTGAAAAAGCTGAAAAAATGGCAAAAATCCCTAAGTTTGAGCAACATTATTGCTTAATTTTGAGTACAAAGCAATTTTCGTAGAAAAAAGTGCTCAATGAAAGGGCACTCCGCAAGAGAATATGCAACACGAAGAAAAAAAATTTCTAAAATCGGCCCAGGCGTTCAACCTGCAGACCTGTCTGTGACAAACAAAAAAAAGTCACAGAGAAAATTGAAATTTTGCGTCTAGTATATTGATATATACTAGTAACACGTAAACGTGGGTGACGGAGGCATGGTGGTTAACAACGGCGTGAATAGTGCATACAGCTTGTGGGATTTCTAACATTTTTGGTAACAATAATAAGAGGAAGACATGAAAACGTCTAGTTATTTATACAGTAGACTGACAATACATCTATCAAGTTGTACCCATCAATGAAATTTAGTCCAAATCGGCCGAGTCATTCAAAAGTTATAACACACTTAATAATTTTTCACTCATTTTTAAGAGACTTTGCTTAATTTTAAGAGAATTTATAAAGGTAAGTAGATCACTCGTATACAGTCTTCTAGAAAACGTGAAGGTACATGTTATGTCAAAAAATGACCGAGATAGCACGAACGGTTGTCGAGATATGATGAACTTAGGTTTCCCTAAGTCAATTTTAAGAGAATTTGCTTAATTTTTAAGGAAAGAGATGAAATACGTCAATCAGCTATATACAGCTGTTTAGAAAACGTGAAAATACATTTTATGTAAAAAAATCGCCGAAATAGCACGAACGGTTGTCGAGATGCGGTGAAAAAGCTGAAAAAATGGCAAAAATCCCTAAGTTTGAGCAACATTTGCTTAATTTTGAGTACAAAGCAATTTTCGTAGAAAAAAGTGCTCAATGAAAGGGCACTCCGCAAGAGAATATGCAACACGAAGAACAAAAAATTTCTAAAATCGGCCCAGGCGTTCAACCTGCAGACCTGTCTGTGACAAACAAAAAAAAAAGTCACAGAGAAAATTGAAATTTTGCGTCTAGTATATTGATATATATAAAGTTAAATGTACGCCTCCGGCTGCGACTCGCCACCTTCGGTGGCTCGTCTTGCCTCCGTCAATAAAGTTAAATGTACGCCTCCGGCTGCGACTCGCCACCTTCGGTGGCTCGTCTTGCCTCCGTCAATTAGCGTTTTTAACTTCCTCGAATAGTAAATAAGTACCAGGTTCACAATCACTACGGCCAGATGTAGTATATGCACCAAAATAATAGCTTTACACTAATTACTTATTGAAAAATATGCAATTTTTGCTTGAAATTGCTAAAACTAGGCTAACACGCCTAATTAAGTAATTACTAATTAACTAAAGCAAATTTTGACAAAATCTATGTCTTGCACCTGTCCAATGTTAGGCCTTTCAAACAAAAAAGTTTTTTAAAATCGGCCCGGTAGTTATTGAGTTCAACGGACGGACGCACAGACAGTGCCGAATTTCCCCCTCTGACGAAAACAAAAACGCTTCGCTTCGTTCCGCTTAAAAATGTTGCAAAATGATTTTGTTGTCAATATTACGGATAAAGCTACTCTAAATTTCAGTTTTACTTGTAAAAAAATTTTACATGGGGTCAATGGGGAAAGAGTTGAGATATGAAATTTTTTATATATTGTAATAACGGTACGCAGCTGCGTGACACAACTTCCTAACACCATGCCCATACGACCCCGGCTATCATAACCTCAAGGGTGGACCATAACATTTCAATTTTGCCATTTTTCTTGGTCATACCCGAGAAGCTATGGAGCTTAGCAAATCGCAGGCGCGCTTCACGAGGTGTGTTAGGACACCGCCCGATTATTTGCGCACGTGTCTAGTATCTGGTATGATTTCTGAGGTCCCCCGTAGAGATTGGCACCGACACCTCCTCACAGGTCATAATGCCCAACCGATATTCCCTATCCTAATCTTATAAGGAAGTTGTTTAATTCTTTAATCATCAAAATAGACTTGAACATGTGTTTGAATTTAATAGAGATTTACGATCAATTTCAGTTAAAACCTTAACCCTATTTTGTTATAGCCTAGGTGCCTCCCAAAGGGTTCCAACAGTCTATGCGAATATAACGTCGGATGCTCGGGCCAGTGATTTATTAACGGTAATTAGTCATTTTGTAGAGTGCATTTTGCCATGTAAACTTTGAGCATTGTCAATGTCTTACGTTTTCATGAGCATTTTCCGTTGTTGGTTCCGCGGACTCTCCTCGCAATGATTCGTTTACTCTCACATAACACTGGAAGCGAACCGTACACGCCAGGGCTTGGGGTATTCTCATCCGCAGGCCGCGGCGCGTAGGCTTGACTAGTCCTAACGGACAGAACCTGAGGTCATATATCACTGTCGTAGTTAACAAAACAGAACGCGAAGGTGAATTTTCTAACTTTTATTCAATAACGTGTATGGTACAAAAAGGATACGAAACGCTAAGCAGGTAGAGCAACACCACGAAGTATTACCGGGGAAAAACTTCGAAGTATCACCGGAAGCGGGGAAGGGGCGGACGGAGGGTACAACGGCAATGGCAAGAGCGAATACATTTCCGTACAGTAACGGTCCGAAAAGCAGCGATTTCTGCACCAATTTTGGCGAGGCTAAGCTCAGATATGGAACATGAAAAAGAGTCCTGGTGTGCTTCGAAATACGCTCCACGTAGCGCGCAGCGCTACCAGCATTCAGAGAAACTACGGAGGAAACCCTTTCTACATATGGAGTCTTCGGCGTGTTAGTCAAGCGAAGGTGAAGGAGCAGGACTCACCGATAGAGCTTAAACCATTCATGGTACACGGGTTAACGAAAGCACAAAAAGCTAAAGACGCATGGTTTACATTACAAAGAATAGTACGCATGGGTTACATCCCAGCGAATAATACGGCCACGTAGCGCGAGGCGCTACCAGCATTCAGAGAAACTACGGGGGTAACCCTTCCGACATATGGGGTCTTCCGCGTGTTAGTCAAGCGAAGGTGAAGGAGAAAGAATCACTGATAGAGCTTAAACCATTCATGGTACACAATTTAACGAAAGCACAAAAAGCTAAAGTATGCATGGTTTACATCCCAGCGAATAATATACAGATCAATGATTGGTTATGTTTACTCAATCGAATATGATTCGAATCATTGCATAATTAGGAGCATTAACTCATGGTAGAGATCAATGTATGGTGGTAATCATCAGAGCAGTCATGGTAGAAATCAACGCATAGTTATACACATTACAGCGAACATGTTACGGGTAATTACATGTGTATCGACGCCTAGTTGTCTGGGTGTCTCTTCCGACTTCTACAAACCTCGAGTAATTCCCCTAAAGCAACTTTCCTATCGTCTCTCTGCAAGAGCGGGTTACATGCTAATCTTCACCAGCGGTTATTTGAATGGCTCACCGATCTTGTATGAAATATAGCCCTCATTAAGTCTGCCGCAGGGTTGCTATGCGATAATACTTTTGTCGGGGTGGGGACTGCCATACTAACATACAGTTTATATAAACGCGACCATTTCGCATGTCCTAGAAACCAGTGTTTTCCTAAAATCGTGTTTACCCTACCATTTATATCGCACAGAGACAGGAGCAGTGCTGTGCCGGAAGCGAAAACGGTGATCCCAGAACGTCGTAGACTTTGCAGTGCAAAGGCCTTGCTTAAAGGGGGAAATCCATGAGCGAGGCTTGGTTTCTGTTTCTGTACCCTATATGGTCATTCACTTTCTTAGCGTTGTACGTCACTCTGTACATCCAATTCGGGGTTGTTCGCCAATCACTAATACTCCAGTCTCGTAGGTAAACGCTGCAACCAGCCCGCTTTCGCTCAGAAATTCCGTCGCGCGGGCGATTTTATTGAGCGACTGTATCCAAAGACGGTACTACGCTTTGTCGAAATTGGCCCCCAGCTTCGGACGACAATAAAAATATTTTGGTGGTAGATAATTTATGAAACTATGTTATGGTCGCTAGGGGCGCATTTTCGAGCACTTTTAGGGGTCGCCCCCACCTAAGGTTTTAACGACCAATTTTGGTGGGGGCGGGGAAATTTTGAGCGATCTCCTAGCCGATTAATTTTGTTGCCCTGCAAGATTTGACGGGCTATCCTAACTGTTACTACGAGTAAGCTCGAGATTAAGTTCTGGGGGCGCGTGCCATGCTCGTCTCGTAGCACGAGACGTGACCAAAGTCGATTCAAATTTTCACAATTTTTGTGTTTCCTTAAAGTAGGCAGTAATCGCACCTGATGCTGACTCTAGTCTGTTGAACTAGTGTAAGTTTCGGTTTCGACTTCGCTCGCTACTCCGTTACAGCTCGACTCTAACCCCTTCTACGTCCTGCAAGCTTAGTCCTAAGCCCTAGTACTTTGTCTTTGTTTGTGTCTGTGGCACTCACACCTTTCTCTTCTTCGGTTGTTGTTGTGTGTTGCGTTGCAGTTACTATACTGCACAGCGTTGCCACTACAATGCGTGCGCTGCCAACGCTCGTATTTCTGGTACTTCACGATCGTTGGCCTCACTTATGCGAGAGCGAGCGCATTAGTCATAGTGCCAATGTGCAAAGAGAGAGAGGGAGAACTCAATATAAATGAAACTAGAAACTCAAAACTCAGAAGGACAGGGCTTTGCTCCCGCTTGTTCTGAGGCCAAAGTTTTCCTCAGATCGGGCTTAATTTCGAATCGCGAGGGCGCCCGCTAGGCGAAGCATTTTGTCACTCATTAAAGAATCCGCAGGTTCAAGTTACAGTTTTGACCATAATTAGTTCCTAGTGGTGTTGATTCAGTCCAAAACTAAGCTAAAATGGCTTATTCGAGAGCAGTTTATGAGAAGACACTCACTTGAACCTAGGTAAACTTAATGTTGTATCCGAATAAACGAGAACAATCGGCGTATGTTAGCAAACGGTGTGGCAGATACACGACTATATCTTCACAAGCTAGGGCGCCGCTCTAGCCTATATTGATCTACTAACAACGCACCGGGCTGAAAACGAATTCGAACCTACGAACTAGTAAATTTATGTTAATCATTCCGCAAAGTCGGGGTGCAAGTCTGCGGCTAGTCCTGGAATGAATGATTCTAGAAATTTGGACACACGTCGATTGCTAGTTGAGATTTAAATTACCCTATAAATCCGAATGCACAGACGTCAAAAGTTAGAACAAACGTGAACCCTTTTCGCCAGGTCAAATCACACTTCGGGTGCACAAGCGCCTGTTAGCGCGCATTCGTATCTGTTCGATAAGCCTTTTTGTTCTATTCATTGCATTCGGATTTTGTTCCGGCCGTTCCTTTGGTTCTGTGCCACAGGCGTAGTTTGTATCCTCGCACTTGAGGGCTATACTGAAAGGGCATCACATCATAATGAGTGGTCGTTTCGATTTGATCCAGCGTTCTATTAAGAAGCCTTTTACTCCGGTAGGAGAACTCCAGGAGCAGTTGGAACTCGCCTTCTATGCATGCTGTTTCCTCGATCACGCGTTTCCTAGTACTCTACGCATCACTGTATGATGTTAAACTTTGAACACTGTTTCAACCCAGTTAATGAGCGGACAGGGACTCTAAGTTTTATCTCTACAAACTAGAGATTCGTGAGAAATCTCGTGGTTACTACTTAGCCCTAGGTAGTTTACTCGGAGTAATTTTGTCAGGTCCGCTTAGATTAGCATTTGACGTAACGGCGCGTAAATAAAGTCTGTATATGAACACATATATATATATACATATACCGTACAAAATGGAAAACCAAAGCGAAAGTAAAAATTGATGCGAATCAAAGAAGTAAGTGAAGCAAAGGTATGTCTTTCCATCATCATCATCCCTAGACTCAAGTAGATTTTATTCCTAGAAATTTGTTAATATTTTCCTCTTCCCAAATATAATTAACTCAAGATGCAAGCAACAAGCTTTTCTTTAATCCAAGAACTGGATAATGCCCATGTGGCACATGTCCTCCATCCTAAATCTAAAACTCCCGACCTCAAGAGTGGCCTGAGCGTCGCACAATCTACTAAACTACAAGATTTAAAACAAGCAGACAACCAGTAAACCAGAAAGTAGTACCTAGATTTAGCCAATTCTGCAAACACTCTGAAGAAACTTTTAACCCAGCTCAATAAGTCATGCAAAACGAGGATCTTTTGTATCCAAAAAGATTGTTTTATGTTCTGCTCTTAAGACCGCAGGGAACCAGAAGGACTTCGGCTAGACAAACATACTAATCGCCTGAATCGAAACTCGAGCATGCACTTTATATTCCAGATAACACTAGAGGTAGCAATAAGAGACGGGGCGGGTTCGCCCAAAGCGCACGGAAAGTCGCCTCAGGGTAACGGACAACTAGCTACGGTCAACTATGAAGTTTTGTGGCAATTCACATATATGCGGTTAGCATCTATCTCCTTCTAGGTTTATCCCAAAGGAAAGTCAAACTTCTGCGCCCCAACACCCACATCCCACAAACCTTCATGACTAATCAGTCGAAACCTAAAACAAAATCGAGTTACAACACACGCGACAACCGCGTAAAAATCCAGTAAACGATAAGCGTCGGAGCCGGTCAGAAAAGTCGACCGAACTCCGCGCTGCCGAAGTCAAACTGATTCAGCATTTTCGAGCGTTGGTCCTAATGTCGAATTTTCAACCATGTTTGTTGTTGTCCAATCGCCGACATTTTTTCGTCGCCATTTATATTACATCTTCCTTTCCGTTATCCAATCGGAGAACTTTTCGAGTTTGGAAATTTACCGGTTACTGTAAACCAGTGATCACTTTAGGAAGAGGGGAAAACTATAAGATACCATCTGCTAATACGGGTCGGGGATTAAAAATTTCCAAAAATTTTCTTGTGTTTCTTATCTCCTAATTGTTCTATTTAAGTGTTCCCAGACCATTCAGCTAGTAAATATCATTTAAACGAAGACTATTGGAATACGAAATATGAAATTCAATTAATTATGAATAAATAATCATAAATGTATAAAATATGCCCACACCAAAACTTAAACCCCGACCTACTTAGATTGAAATATTTGCTATAAATGCAACAGGTAGATGTGCAGCCATTGCACGTTTACCTTTCAGTCTGGAGCTACAAATCTTTTGTCGCATATGCTGATCCGCCGCTAAATACGAAATGTTTCCTAATTATGACGAAGTTAGTAAATGTTAAAACAATATTGCTTAATAATTTAGATTATCAAACGCCGCCTTTGTTAACGCTGACAATTCACTAAAATAGAGCACCTTTTCCATACGTATCACGTGCCAACGTGCAAACATTGCACGTTTACATATTTGTCTGAGAATTATCTTTATTTGAAATCAATGTGTAATGTACATTGATTTGTACAACAGAATGTAGCAGTGCATACTCCGTTATGTTGGATGTATAATCACATTTGGCAAGCAACGTCCATGATTTTGGCTCTTCCCCAGAAATACCAAAATTTCAATGTCAGCTCCTGTATAAAACCCTTCAATTAATTTTGTCTGGGCAAATTGTTGTTTGGGTGACAAATATTAGGTCGGGGAAGGTCTAGTTTATTTTAAATTGAACCGTTAAAATAATTTTGGCAATTACTGATCGCGTACACTTTAAACTATGATATTTTTAGTTCCTTTGATTCTCTTGCTATCCTAATCTACCCCAAGCTATCCAAATTCTCATGATACAACTCTTGGATTTTGGCTTTTGCAGCAAAAAATAGTACTAACAACTTCCACTAATTTTCTGGAAAAAATAGCATACGTATGGAAAAAACACCTTCACACAAATGTTATTGGAAAATATTACGTTTACTACATGCTTTATTGGCTATGTGAAGCCGGCTTGTTGGTGAAAAATGCTCGTACTTCAATAATGAAATACCGAGGTAATGCATTACCGAAAGCGTTTTGCATTGAAAAATGAAGTTATTTGCTTAGTAGGCTAGAGACATGTCGCTGGCCGTTGCGGTCGAAAAATCTTCTATTGTTTTAAATTTAATATGGTGTTCTATTGTGTATTGGGCTTGGTGTGCTGTCCCCTACAGGACATTGCAGTGTAAAAAATCGCTTTTGAGCACGAAAAAGTTTGGCATTCAAGATAATAAATTTTTGAAGCACATGATAGTGGATACATTACGCCTGATCATGTTCCACTATCTTTCACTTTATCACAAAACCAGGTATTGATGTGCATGGTACACGTGAATATTCAGGTGTATTCCCTTTGAATAGAGCAAGTTTGCGTGATGAATCCGAAGACATTTCAGTAAAATTACGTAATGATTCATAAAGTATACTGTAACATTATTTAAGCAGGGCTGTTTACATTATGCGCGATATTATTCTGAGGTAGTATTCGATAATATTAATTTCGCTTTTAAAATGTATTCAGAGGCTTTTGTTGAATAGCATAAAAACGTGATGATATTATTTGACGTATCGTTTTTCATGTTGTCGAATGTTTTATCCCACAGGTATTATTTTTTAAATTACGTGACTATTAGTTGTTAAATTCGTTATGACTTGGACTTGTTTTTGGCTTGCTAATTTTTCGTGCAAAAGATACGTCTCTTAAATAGTAGCCCGAAAATAAATAAAAATAGGATTAAGCTCTGTTTTGAGTCTTTGCATTAATTTTGGTCAACCAAATTGTGTACTCCAGTAATTTATAACCTTCTACGTTTTTAACTGCCGTAAAACGACATATTGATCCATGAAGTAACGATATTACATCACCGTTTGTTTTGACTGCGAAGGGTTGTGCTTAGGGAATATATTATACTAGTAACTCTATCGAGATTGTAGACCGTAGTGAAGCATAGGTACCCTTCGCCTTTTGCATGCACAGCCAATCAGCGCTCCAAAGCATACGTCGGTATGTTATATGTGGATATTATACAATACCGCACAAGTTGAAACAAAACTAACACCGGCAATAAGTTTCCAAGCCAGAAAACCCAGCGAGTACAAGCTATCAGCCTCCCAGGACGTCATAATAAAATTATGGAATTTGGGCTGAGGAACCACGGGAGCGCCATGCACCCCTGCCTTATAATTTCATTCAAGACCTGTGTGATAACACGATACTGCCTGTATTATATTGTTTTCACATGCATATAATCGCAACGTCATGTAAGGCAGAGTGAAAGTAAACAATTTGATTTGCATATATTAGCTGTAAAACGTTGGAACGTAGACGTGAGCGTTCGGATAAGCGTTGATTTTGGGGGTGGCCAAACGTCGTTGCGGGAGTCAGGTTTTTGAAATAGATAACGTTGATTTTGCTGCATCTTCAAATATGATGATTTCGATTACGTTTACACTGTGTTTTGATTATAGATTGCTCCTTTGTGATCTGTAACGGTCGACATAAGATAACACAGCTAAAACGGATGTATTAGTGTTTACGTATTAAATTGTCGACTGAATTGTTCTGATACATCGGTTGATCCTTCTTTTATATACGTCGAAATCTTAACTATTCATCGTAAATAACGCTAAATTCGTTTCCGCGTCGCGTATCACACATTTCTGATATTATTCTTCAATGATGTTCGCGAATCACCTCTGCTGTATCTAGCGTCTTGCCGTACTCGTCCTTCAGCTCAAGCGTTAAAAAACGGTTTGGTGTCCACCGCTTTCACCTATTTCCAACGTCAGTGACTGTTTGTTTATGCGTCGGTCATCCTAAACTGGTGTCAACCTCATTTTATCCTTCGTCATTCGGGATCGTGATTACAACGTCTTACGGCCGCCGCCATCGAGTTCTATCGTCTATCGGTAAGACATTTTATTTTTACGACAGTGAAATGTTTGGCGCAACCAGCAGGATTCGAACCTGCGCGGACAGAGCCTATTGGATTTCGAATTTTGGCGCAACCAGCAGGATACTATTATCGACATCAACATTATAATGTCTCGGTCAGGTTCTATACGGTCAGCAATAGCACCGGTTCGTGCACGCCTAGTTGGTTACATTAGTCAATCTATGGATGTGATACAGGTAACTGATGTTAGCTGGTTGGATGGGCCTGCTTGCCTGCAATTGGCAGATGATATTGAAGAAATGATGGCCAAGATTAGCTCAGCACTCCTGACTTTAGACAGTCGCGATCAGCAATGGCAGAGCCTAATTCATGAGTTGGATGATGATAAACTTAAAGCGGAACAGTCAGTATATACCTCGACAGCGTTAAAGGAGTCCGACGGTTATTTGTTTGTCATGGAAAACGCCAAAGAACTAATGTGTCGACTGCAACGAAAACTTAAAGAAATAAACAGACGTCGCGATGATGTGGGTACATTGACAATCGAGTATAACAATAGCAATCAAAGTAATCGTTCAGCCGTTACTGCAAAACTGCCGAAATTGTCATTGCCGTCATTTAGTGAGGATTGCTTAGAGTGGCCTAACTTTTGGAGCATATTTAAAGGTAATATTCACGATCAAATTGTCCGGTTCCGAAAAGTTTGCCTATTTACGGGCACAAGTCACTGGCGTCGCACTTAATGCTATTGGTGGCTTACAAGTTAACGATGACAATTATGAAACTGCGTTGACTATTCTTAGAGGTCGTTTTGAAAAGTCTCCTTCACAGCTAGTTGGTACACTGTATAGTCAATTAAAACGATTGCCATCAGCTAATTCAGATATACAATTCCTGATCTCTACGTACGACAGCCTCGAGAAAATTTTTCGTCAGTTAGTTACCGCAGGAGAAGACGTAGATACAACAAGATCTTTGACACTGGAAGTTTTGAGCAAGTTCTCATCTGACGTGGTGACGGATTTAATGCGGCGATACAATGTTAGTCCACAATCTGAGTTGAAAGATGTACGAGATGCCGTTCGTAAATATATACGTCAAACTGAAAATATAACCGATATGCTCAGTGACTTGGAACCGTTCGAATCTAAAGGTTCGATTAAACAACATAAGAGTGATGTTTCCAAGCTGAAATCACAATATGCTGCGTCAGTTTCGCCTCATTCATTAACTTCCGCGTTTACCTCGATGAATCAAGCGCGGTCAGTGCAGCCAAAGGGATTGGGGCCCCGGAATCCGTGCTACTTCTGCTCTGGGAACCATTACAATCAACAGTGTGATAAGCATAGCACCGCTGAAAGCCGAATATCTCGTCTGAAATCGTTGAAACGATGTGCAAAATGTTTATCTCCTGAACACAGTGAAGCCGACTTGAGTTGTCGTCCGATTAGGTGTTTCCATTGTCGCACCGAGTCCCAGCATATGACTCCCTTGTGTCCGCGACAGTTTCCGAGTGTTGTAACCACGGCGAAACCTTTACAACAAAACCAAGCTGCAAGTAGGTCAAGTCAAGCTTTGTTAAACGTTGGTGAGCGAGCGGTTTTAATGACCGCAGAGGCTACCGTCATTAATAACGAAAACGGCAAATCAACCTCGGCGCGAATACTCTTTGACTCGGGAAGCCACCGGAGCTATGTAACAAGTGGGTGTGCTGAATCTCTTGCTTTGCGTCCTTTGCAACACGAGGCCCACGTGTATCCGTGTTCGGTTCAAAAACGAACTCTCTCAGTTACTTCTTGTCGTGTATCACTTGGGATACAACAGCGAGACGGTTCATGTAGAACAATATCAGCACACACCACCCCACTCATCACCAATTGTCCTGTTAATGCTCAGAAACTTGCACATACAGATGTGGTTGCATTATACAATATGGACGTCGACCTCGCAGAAAGTTACGATTCTGATGTCGCGAATATTGATATTCTTGTAGGTACCGACTATTTTTGGGACTTTATTACAGGTTCCCGAGTTCCGACGTCTGGTAACCTATTTCTCATTCCTTTAACTTTGGGCATGCTTCTTGCTGGCAGATGTCAGGATGTAGAACCAAAGGTCGCCGATGCTACCTTCTTGTGCTTGATTGAAACTTCATTGCCAGTACCACGAGCGACCAGCGTTTTATTCGAAAGCTCATCCGCTGTCATTCAACGAACCGATATTGAAGAGTTCTGGTCTCTAGAACGCATTGGTATAGTAGATGATCCAGTATTGAAGGACGACGATGAAGCTCCCAGCCAATTCAATAACACGATTCGCTACGCTGACGGACGGTACCACGTTCAGTGGTCCAAGAAAGACAATTTCAACAACCTACCAGTGAACATAGAGTTAGCAAGTGGAAGATATTCGTCAATGGTCAAAAGACTTATCAGCACAGAACCTGGGATTCTACATCAGTACCGCGAGATCATTAAGGACCAGCTGGCTAAAGGAGTGATCGAACGCGTGCCGGAGTCCGAGATTGATTGGGGCAAATGCGGTAATCAGGTACATTACCTACCGCACCATCCGGTTATAAAACCTTCGAGCGAAACAACCAAAATACGAATAGTATATGATGCGTCGTCGAATTAAACGAGTCCTTGTACCACGGACCGGTACTTTTGCCAGATTTATGCGCTATTTTGATCAGATTCCGAATAAGACCAGTAGCTATAGTAGCGGACGTCGAAAAGGCATTCCTGCAGATGGGTTTACAGCCAGTTGACAGGGATGTTACGCGTTTTTTATTCTTTGACGAGCAATGTGATTCTTTTGATATGTCGAAAATAGTGCATTTCCGATTTTGCCTAGTGATGTTCGGTGTGATCAACAGTCCTTTCTTACTTGGAGCTGTAACTCAGTATCATTTGAAACGGGTTGGGAATCGAGTTGCCGAAATTATCCGACACAATATGTACGTTGACAACGTTGTCTGTAGTCTCGACAATATTTCTGAAGCGAAGGATTTTTGTGTTGAAGGTAAACGAATATTTGGTGAAGCAGGCATGAATCTACAATAGTGGGCATCTAACGTTCCGGAGGTAGTTGCTGAGTTTTCTTCTTCAGACTGTGCCTCCAAACCAGAACAAAAGGTGCTTGGTGTCCTTTGGGATACTAGTGACGACACCTTGAGATTAAATAATACAGCTGCTGATCCACGAAATCGCTTATGCTGCACTAAACGAGAAGTTCTTACATTTATTGCCTCAATATACGATCCGCTATGAATATACCAACCGGTGCTCATTAGAGCTAAGTGTTTTTTACACAAGCTATGGGAGGATGGGAAAGGATGGGATGACGACATAACTGAAGAGCTGAAATCGGAATGGCGGAATATTTTCAATGCAGTTATACCGATTTTCAATTTTAAACTTCCCCGTTACTCTGCGTTATCGAATGTTGGATCACGACAAACTACGATAATGGTGTTTTGCGATGCGTCCCAGTGGTCATACGCCGCTGCTGTTTATGTTCGGTCACCCCTTCAAAATGCAGACGGATGGAATACTACTCTCGTTTTCGCCAAATCAAGACTAGCCCCAAGATCCAAGTCTAATCAGGCCGTGTCAATTCCGCGTATGGAGTTGTTGGGAATGACAATTGGAACCAGAGCAGGTTGCTTCGTGCGGAAATCTCTGCGGCTCGTCGATGAACCGCTGCTCGTGCTATTCACTGATTCCACGTTTGTCTTACACTGGCTACACACCACAAAACCCCTTTCTGTATTTGTAGGTAATCGGGTCCAAGAAATCAATGCTGTCCAAAAGGTAGAGTACCGTTATGTCAATACTGAGGACAATCACGCTGACCTATGCACTCGGGGGTGTACTGCTGAAGAATTGTGGTCAAACATATTGTGGTGGCATGGACCTTCGTGGTTGTCACTGACAGAAGAAAGGTGGCCAGGAAATACATCATTGAAACGTGATAACCGAGTGCCAGATGTCGCGACAACTGAGTACAAGAAAACGTGTACTACTTTAGTCGCCGCTGGAGAGGATGTACCTAAAGTACAATTCCCACTGACAATAAACCCAGCCCATTTTTCTTCATTTCGCAGATTACAACGAGTAACTGCGTGGTGTTTACGATTCATCAGGGTTTACGTTTGGTCTACTTTATCCCATGATATTAAGTCAAGAATGAGTCCGGATCTACGGTTTCTATTCGATGGCACATCTTGTTACGGTCCACTTACTAGCGATGAACTTTCCATAACAAAGCTGTTTTGGGTCCGTTATGTTCAAAAGAGTAACTACGGCGATCTGATGGCTGCCATAAGAAATGGCACAAGACACACACTCATCAAACAGCTTGGCGTTGCTTTCGACGAACATCACGTTTTACGGTGTTTCGGTCGTCTATATCATGCCGAAATCTGTTCGGAGGCGATTCGTCCAAAGTTACTTTCACGGAATGATTACATCACAGACCTCATCATTACTGGAGTTAACCAGCGTCAGTTGCACGCCGGAGTGGGTCACACGTTGAGCCAGCTGCGACGTGAATTCTGGATTCCTCATGGACGTAACACTGTTAGAAAGGTCATTTCTCGATGCTTTCTTTGTCGGAAACACAAAGGTGCACCTTTTGCACTGCCAAAAATTCCCCCATGGCCTCGGGAACGGGTGGCGCGATTCAGCCCATTTTGCTATACAGGACTCGACTACTTCGGTCCCATTAGTGTCAAGTATGATGACGCCGTAGTAAGAAAGTCATGGGTATGTCTCTTCACATGCTTGTCTGTTCGAGCGATACATCTTGAATGGGTCTCTGACTATTCAGTGGTCGAGTTTCTACAATGTTTGATTCGATTTGTCTCACGCAGGGGTATACCGGCGCAGATTATATGTGATAACGCGCCACAGTTTCGTTCGACGAAGACAGTCTGTGACCGAATTTGGGCCAACGTGTTTCGAGACGAATCTGTTCTATCTTATGTTGCAGATCATGGCATCAAATGGCGGTTCACAACACAGTTAGCTCCCTGGCAGGGCGGTTTTTATGAAAGGCTGGTTGGGATTGTTAAGAGTTCTTTCAAGGTTGCTGTCGGTCGACGATTGCTCGGCTTCAGTGAGTTTAAAACGTTGTGTGCCGAAGTCGAAGCGCTTGCCAACAGCAGACCGATTACGCACGTACATGGCGACTTACATTCAGGTCCGCCGTTACGACCGATAGATTTTTTGACTGAACTTGCCACGGGAATACCGGTCACCGCAAACGATATGCCTATTGAAAATCTGGGATTGGCAGCAAAAAATGTAGTGCGCGTTTGGAAAATTAAGCAGCGCGAACTTAATTCGTTGTGGCGACATTGGTACGACGAATAT
This sequence comes from Trileptium ribeirensis, assembly GCA_030248225.1. NCBI lineage: Eukaryota > Metazoa > Nematoda > Enoplea > Enoplida > Thoracostomopsidae > Trileptium > Trileptium ribeirensis. The sequence goes on along the minus strand of JASANE010006455.1, from coordinate 1,409 downwards.
CTACTCAGCCTGCGTGAACGTGGTCAACCGAAACATCGAACACGGCGCGGCGAATTGAACACGATACCTGTCATCGATCAAGTCGTGTTAGTAAAGGAGATGGATGCTCCACGGGGAACATGGCGGCTGGCACGAGTTGTTCAACTCAACTACAGCAGTGATGCCGTTGTTCGATCTGCCGACGTACAACTTTCGAATGGTATCATTGTTCGTCGATCTGTAAATCATCTTTACCCACTGGAGGTAGATGCTATTAGTCCTTCAGTTGAAAGTCCTGTTGAGAATCTACAGCCAATTGATGACCGAGTTGGAACGAATGGTCTGTCTGATGAAGCACTATGCACAGGCGAGAATACTGCAACGTCTCGCCAACAAGATACTGATGATGAACTCTTTCACGGTTTTACGCAACAGGAATTTCTTGATGCTGAGCCTCGTTGGAACAACCTTACCGATTTGCGGCGTAATACGTGGAGAAATTTTGACAGTGAATTGGCCGACGTTGCGTCGTTAGTAATGTTTTAACGAGCACTATAACATAATCATCACAAAAAAATATAATTCTATAAACTGTTATTATCGTCACAGTAATCGTCGTCGTTAACATTTTATTTCATCATCGTTTCCTGTCCCTGGGAGTGTCTTATAATTTCATTCAAGACCTGTGTGATAACCCGATACTGCCTGTATTATATTGTTTTCACATGCATATAATCGCAACGTCATGTAAGGCAGAGTGAAAGTAAACAATTTGATTTGCATATATTAGCTGTAAAACGTTGGAACGTAGACGTGAGAGTTCGGATAAGCGTTGATTTTGGGGGTGGCCAAATGTCGTTGCGGAAGTCAGGTTTTTGAAATAGATAACGTTGATTTTGCTGCATCTTCAAATATGATGATTTCGATTACGTTTACACTGTGTTTTGATTATAGCTTGCTCCTTTGTGATCTGTAACGGTCGACATAGCTAAACGCGGTCGACATAACACAGCTAACACGGATGTATTAGTGTTTACGTATTAAATTGTCGACTGAATTGTTCCGATACATCGGTTGATCCTTCTTTTATATACGTCGAAATCTTAACTATTCATCGTAAATAACGCTAAATTCTTTGCCGTGTCGCGTATCACACATTTCTGATATTATTCTTCAATGATGTTCGCGAATCACCTCTGCTGTATTTAGCGTCTTGCCGTACTCGTGCTTCGGCTCAAACATTAAAAACAGTTTGGTGTCCACCGCTTTCACCTATTTCCAACGTCAGTGACTGTCTGTTTATGCGTCGGTCATCCTAAACTGGTGTCAACCTCATTTTATCCTTCGTCATACGGGATCGTGATTACAACGTCTTACGGCCGCCGCCATCGAGTTCTATCGTCTATCGGTAAGACATTTTATTTTTACGA